>BMAO01000596.1:0-53994 GCA_019973975.1 Trichonephila clavata
TCTTATAGATTCTTTATAAATGCTGAACTTGGAAGCAACACGAGGTTGAAGGTTATTGGTGACGGTTCTCGTAATTTTGAACCACAGTCAAATGACGAGAGCGACATCAGAGTTGGGATGATATGCTTTTAAAATTCCACATCACCACAATTATTCTAAATGCGATATTCAACGCGCTTTGATTGTTCTAATTTATTACAGCAACGTAGCGATCGCAATTCTAGATGATCGAGGACTACTGGTGACCGACCTTGAAATTCGGAATCTCATTTAAAAGACGAAGAGGACATCCGAGATGGCATCCTGCACCTTCTACGGTATCCCCAAAGCGAGAAATTCGAGCATCGACAGTTTTCAACGTGTATCAACTCTGCTACTCTGCGATAGTCTAGTAGCACTGGGCTAGTACATAGGTTCTCAACGTGGTCTATAACGCCCCTTTGTGGGCGTTTTGAGGCTTTCGGGGGGGGCAGTAAGAGACCCACAGAAATAAGGGGTTGAGATGGCACGGAGGGCTTGGACAGATTAACCAAATATAGATTAAAGGGTCTCAGGGGTGTTAACTTTTTCTGGAGGGCTGAAAAATATAAACAATATTCAAATACATATAACTCTTTAAAATTAAAATAAATAATTCGAATCTCTTACGCACTATTTATAAAGGAATGGGGCTTCAGAAAAGCGTAAAATGTTTAAAAATATAATCATAATTTTAAAAATTATAAGCATAGGAAAATAAGAAATATTTTTATAAGAAATATTAATTAAGTTTTACGGCACGCATGCTATTTTCAAAAGTATTAGCTTTAATTACTAGCAATCGATCGATTTATAAAGTTAAATGTATCCTTATTATACCATAGTAATTTTAAATAAATAGAACAATAAATTATATTTAAAAAAAATAAAATTATATTTTAAAAATTTGTTTAAAAAATTTCAATATTTTTCAAATATTTTGAAATAGAAAAAATATTCGTAATTTACTAGGGCTTAAAGGGTATGATACATTTTATAATTCTACAAAGTTCCATGCATCAAAGGCTACTATTTTAGAAAATAGCGTGTGCAGCGCAAAAATTACTGAATATTTATTACAAAATTACTTCTTTTTTGCATATGCTTACATCTTTTAAAATTCTGATTATATTTCAAACATTGTACCTTTTTGAAACCATAATTCTTTGCAACTAACATGTAAAAGATTCGAATTATTTAATTTAAATTTAAAAGAAATATACCCGTTTGAAAATTATTTACGTTTTCAGCCCTCGAGACAAAATTAACACCCCTGAGACCCAAAAAGACTAAAAAAACAAAACAAAAAAAAACACACGCTGGTTATGTACTAACAAAGATAAACAGCATTAAAGTTAACTTTATGTTGATTGTATGTATTTAAATTATTTTTAGATCACATGTACGAAAATCCACATATTTTGGTAGACCTACATTAAATTTAATGATATAATGCATTTTAATTTCTGTAGTGCACGTGTTGTCATTGTGAGCAGTAGGAAAAAGTTTCGTCCACTGCATTTTATTACGTATATTATCCAAAAAATAATTAAATATGTTAACCAGGAATTAACGTGCGATTCTTTAAAGACTAAAACTGTCAATTTATATTTTGAAAGCAATAATATTATGAATTATTTCGTATCATCAAAACCCTTGCCTGTATTTATAACAGGCAAGCTAAAACTTTTAATTCCACTCTTAAATGAATAAATTCACAGTAGCGTTTAAATTCCAACAATGTTCTACCTATGACTAAAATTTATAATATTACACATTTAAATATATTTGTGGCAATAGCTAATTCAGATTCGCAAGTAAAAAAATTGGGGCTTTAATAAAAAATTAAATTAAAAAATATATTCTATTAGTAAAATAATATTTTAAAAAAAAATTTAACTCTTGTTTTCACCATGTATTATGTACACTCTAATTGCTCTAGAGGGGGAGGGGGCGGTATCGAAATATTCACTAGAAAAGAGGGTGCCAGTTCAAAAAAGGTTGGGAACCTATGGACTAGAACCTTCGACATGGAAAAGAAACAATGGCGGTCACAAGTTAAAGCTGTAGTCTGATATTCCAAAAGCATTGATATAGTTGAAGGAATACTCGCGAATTTCCTTTATTTCATATCCATTTATCATCCAACTTTGTGGACAGAGGTCTCGTAAATAATGCAGTTGGAAAATTACATAATCCGTTCCTCTGGATTGGATCCGTATTATGGAATACAAGAGCCGAACTTGGAGAAGAAGCGAGATACCAAAAAGGGTGCTCTAGCTAATTTTTAATTCTGCTAGTGAAACGCTGAAATCTTTAGATTTGCCGAATTTTATAGACAAGGTCGAAAAAGTTTTCCACTCACTTCGTCAATATTGATAAAAAAAATTGGGTAGAGCTATATTTAAAAAGTGAATATCAATTACGCCGATTCAAGTTCAGGATACATTTGCTCAATTTCAGATTAGACCTACATAATTAGGGATTGCAATATCGGACCAAAAGTTCAATACCGGTATTTTATATATCTGGATACCGGTAGTAGAAATTTTTAGAAAAGAAAATACAGGGGTTTCTTTGTTTTATTTGCCAGTTTTATTAGAGAGTAGGTATCAAAAAAATTAATTTGTAATTTTTAAATTATAACTGTATACAAGAATCACAAAAAGGTAAAGGAACACCTTGTTTATTTAAATCACAAAAAAGTGTAAATGTCACTATTCAGTCTGTGGCACTTTAAAAATTTTTAAAATGTGATCTTAAAAACATAAATCGATTGTATTGTCATTAAACCTGGAACATAATTATGTGCAAAAATTACCAGTTGTCGAAAACGCTTCTTCGGCATCTACACTAGTTGGTTGTATTGTTAGCAATACGCGATATACTTTTTTCCAAGTATTTACCTCTAAATCTCTCATCTTCAAATAAATCGATTTCTCATTAGATAGTTCAGTTCAGGTTTTGTGGGATATGGAGCAACAATGGCTATTATCCCCTAAAGAACTACAGAAATATTTACAATTTAGTAGATATCAAAATATTTCATCTTCTGAACAAAAAAATCTAAATGTTGATCTATTTGACACAGCTTTCTCCATTAACTCTTTGAAGGCGATATTGCAGTGAGGATCAATTTTGAGAAAAAGCTTTAGATGATTTCGAGTATGAGTATATCTACTGCAACTTAACAAGATATGGTCCAAGTCATTTAAGCAATTACAAGAGCTACAATTTGCATTGTCTGATCAATTGAATTTTTGTAGGAAGTCCTGGAGTAATAATCATTTTACTAAATATTCGAGTACACAAAATTTCTTCTCTTCTATTTTTAGAAGAATTAGATATGGTGCCAATGTTTGGAATATTGCCCAAATTTTCAAAATATTTGCTTGAATAGAAATTATCTTTTGCTTTTTTAAGTCTTTCTTGATATATTTTTTATTGATGTCTTCCGAGGCAATCCAGTCAATGTAAACGTTAGACTCTGTGACGGATCTTGCGAGATAATCCGCCTGTTCATTCCATAATATATTTGAGTGTCCCGGAGTCCAAAGTAGAATCAACTGGTGTTATAATATGATTGTATGTAAATCTTACTAGCTAATCTATGAAAAACACTGTGACTTGATTGAGTAATTTTGAAGAGCAGAGAGAACAGAGAAACTATCAGATAAAATTAGCAGATTTTTGTTCGAAACAGTCAGATCATCTAATGCTTGGCAGACAGCCAGAGCTTCAGCTGTAAAAATAGAGTTATTGTGATTGATTCTATAAGCAAAGGTTGAATTTTCCGTGATACCAGCGATAAATGTAGTTCTCATTTTTCGAAGCATCAGTAGCCATTATATAAAAGTTCTGGAAATCACTATCAACCGTTTCATCGAATAAACTCCTTATAGTTTGAATTGGTAAATTTTTATCCTGAAATTTGAAATCATTGACGTATATTTTACATGGGAGAACTGAAAAAGATGTTATTCTGGGTATTGAGATAACTTGACCACTTTTAGCATTCAAAAAGTATATATATTTAGTATATTAAAAATATTATTTTTATCTTCTTCCATAATTTTTAGATTCAGAGATTCAGGGTTATTGCTATATAATGGAGAAAAAGTTTGATTCGAAATTTGAGAAATGAAAAACTTATTTGCCAATCTTCTTATTTTATCCGAGAGAATTTCTTGTTCAGCCAATTTTAAGAGCACAATATTTGGAGTCCATTGTGGAAGACCTAGCGCGATTCGGAGAGCTTTGGTCTGAATGACATTAAAAGGTTTCGGTTGATTGTCAGACCATTTATTTATAATGTGACATATGTAAAAAAAGGTGCTACAAATGCTATCATTGGTTATTTTAATAAGATTTTCAGCTCTCGGACCATAATGCTTGTAAGCCATACCTTTAAGTGCGTTGATCTTTCTCTGTGCTTTATTTTTCATTTGATTCATAATTGTATTATTTTGGTTCCGTTTCGAGAAAAATACTCCTAAATATTTAGTAAAGGGCTGCCATGGGAGAGGGAATCCAGCTAGTAATATATTAGGAAATGAGTGGATCCTTTTGTTCGAGAGTTCGGCGATAGTACTTTTATCTGGGTTTAAGTTTAATTTCAAATATTTACACCATTGGTTATATATAATCCTTTCTAAAGTATTTTGTAATTTATGACAAATAATATCAAGTGATTGGTGTGAACAATAGATGAAAATATCATCCGCATATATTGAGCATTCGACTCCAGTTTCCAGTGTTTCAAAAAAGTCATACATATAAATATTGTATAATATTGGAGACAGAACACTGCCTTGGGGGAAACCCTTAAGCAGTGTTTTTTCAGATGAAAGGTACCCCCTCCATCGAATTTGTAATGATCTGTAAGACAAAAATTCATGCATCCAAAGCGCTATTTTTCCCGTAATACCAATCTGTAAACCATTTGTAGAGAAGACCATCTATATAAACCGAGTCGTATGCACTCTTTATGCCTAAGCTGATCCCCACGAAATATTCTTTATTCAACTTTGCGTCTGTTATTGCTTTATAAATTAAATAAGTTGCTGTTCTGCTACCTTTAAAAGGAACAAATCCATAATGTTGATGAAGTTTTTGTTCTGTTATTAGAAAGTAGGCAATTCGATTGGCTAAAATTCTTTCAAAAGTCTTAGAGAAAACCGATGTTAAAGCTATAGGTCGATAAGAGGAGATGTTGGTATTGTCTTTGCATGGTTTAGCAATTGGAAGTATAAAAGCGTGCTTCCATGACCTTGGGACAGTTGAATTATCACAAATAACCGTTGAAAGAAATTTAAAATTACCATTCGTTCACTCTGGTTCAATAGTTTCAGGAATGTAGCCGTGATCTGGTCAGCACCTGGAGTTGTATTTTTAGCAGATTTTATAGCTCTATTTAATTCAGATAAATGAAAGGGTTTATTAATTAAGCTATTGTCTTTGGCCAAAAAATCCAAAGGGAGTGGCTCATGGTTGGAACTGTTGGATGCAAAAAAATCAGCAAAGAGTGTTGCTTGAATCTGAGGATGATAAATAAGTCTGTTATGAATTTGGAGAAAATTCAGTGTTGATTCGGGATTATTCTTCATAGAAAATTTTTTTAGACTGTTGTTAAAGGTTCTCGGTTAGAAACATTGTTGTAGACTGTATCCCAGTACATCTTTTTAGCTTTTTTTATATGAAATCGGAGCCGGCTGGAATATTGCTTATATCGAATCCACAATTTAGGAGAGATTTCTCGCCTTTTTTCGGAAGTATTTCTTGAGTTTTTGAAGGTTATGGCATGCACTATTCCACCAAGAAGGAAAGGTTCCATTAGAAATTTTTACATTTCGTGTATTATTTGAAATTATATCAGCAATATTATCAGAGAGATTGTGATTGTTAACGTTTATCTTAAAGACTGTTGATTTGGCTTGTTTTATTACTGTGGACCAGTCCACTTTTTTAATGATTCGTTTGGTCGGGTTTTGAAAATTAAATTCTGTGATAACAGGACAATGATCACTATTGTAGGAGCTGTCTAAAACGTAAGTATTGCTGTGTCCAAAAAGACTTGAGGAGCGAAGCGTAAGATCCAGTAGAGCACCAGAATCAACATTGCTTCTATGTGTTGGAGTTATAGTATTAAGAATAATAAAGTTAGAATTCGTTAACCATTCCCCAAAATCATTCCTTTATTGAGAAGTATGGTTGGAGCCCCACATCGGATGATGTAGATTAAAATCGCCGAAGAGGAAAACTGGGGCCGATAAAGAGTAAAAAGTTTTTAAGTTGAGCAATATTGAGTCCCCGGGATGCATATAAATTTATCAGATAAAATAAACTATTGTTAATAATAACTTGTAATACTAAAACTTCGTAGTCTGATGACTGCATATTTTCAAAGTAAATCTGCCTGGCAGATATATTTGTTGGTACTGCTATCAGCAGCCCTCCTCCTGGTCTGTTAAGTTTATCTTGTCTGAAAATGACCTTATCTGGGAATTGTAAATTGTCCCTAGGTTTCAAAAAAGTCTTGAAATATCCAAATATCTGATTGTGAAAAGGGAGGAATATTGAGCTAAATAAGCTTGTTTTTTATACTCCTACAATTCCATTGTAGAAAACGCATAAATAAGATATAAAAAGGAAAATAAATAGTTCAAAACTTTTATCCTCCGTTAAGGGAAATGAGATATAATTACAGTTATAGAAAGCTTATCTACATTTTTAAGGGAAAAAAAACTCAAAAGTCATGATTGAAACTGCAGTGTAGATCTTCGATTCTTAAAGTTACCCTATCTCAATATCATTAGATGCATCATCTATGTTATGAAATATACTTGGTATATACTTGAAATATACTTGGTATATACTTGAAATATACTATGCGCCAAACTTCTGTAACGTTAAATTCGCCTTTTTTTCCTGTTAGATGAAGATGATTGTTTACTTATTTCTAGAGCATTGCACAATTGTGCAAACATTGTTTCCATCATCTTTTGCATTGAATTCATTACGGTTGCAGCTTGTTTTTCTTATGCTATTTGAAAATTGATTACCATGTTTTCTAATTTTTTTTCAAATTCTTGCATGTTGGGTCCTGGGGATGTTGTCTTTAATACTGAAGAATAATTTTCCGAATAAGTTTCCTTAAATTTTCGTCTTGCTTCTCCCAGAGTTAAATGGTTATTGCATTTGAATTCAAGTACTTTATTTTCTTTAATAAAGGTAGGGCTGTTGGGGGAATTGGCCGGGTGATCTCCTTTACAATTTGTACATTTTGTAGTATTCATACATTGACCGGTGTGAGACTCCACAGTTTATGCATTTTGTAGGGTTTGAACAGAATAGAGATAAATGAGTGAAGCTAAAACATTTGTTACATTGCCTCGGTTTGTCTATAAATAGCTGTACTCTATGATTAAAATACCAGAGTTTTACACATTCTGGTATATTTATACCTAGAATGGTAACTAAAACAGGAGAAACTTCTTGGTGGCTGTTGGGTTTTATAAAGCGTCTCATTTTAACTAATTCTAGATTATTTGCATTTTTAAGTTCGGTTGCCTCGTCTATCAGATGTACAGTAGTTGGAATATCAAATAGCAAAAATCGAGAGGTGAAACCTTACCATTTAATATTTGCTTTTACTGGCATGTTTAATAATTGATTAATAGCTAATATTTGAGTAGCACATACAGAGTCCGAGGTATTAATTCTTATCTTACCGCTTCGAGTAAAGAACATGTTCGTTATACTCACATGTTTGGGTATTCTGCTTTTTATTTCTGCATGTAGAAGATGGGGATTCAATTTAGGGATGCAAGCTGATCTATCTGAATGTTCAAGTAAAATTAAGAATTCCTTAATATTTTTATTGCCTGTTCGTAAAATTAGTTCCTGGTCAGAAATAGAGCTCCTAAAAGTACCTAAAATTTGCGGCTTCTGCCATATTTTCTGTCATTATAATGAATGTATCTTCAATGTCCGTTATCCGGAACAAAGACGAAGACTCAAGCTGAGTCACTCCAAGTCCAGCAGTATTCAAATCTTCACTGTATAAAAACCCTCCTCCTTATATCAAGACAAATTTTTTTTCTTCAATGTCCACCGCTTCTTCAAAATCACAAAACAACAACAACAACAAAAAAGAATCGCAAGAAAACAAAATACATTCCGCTTGTTTTCAAAATCCTATCTCACCTCATCTTTCTACGTCTCCTCATTGGATAGTTTTGGATATAGCCGATTTCGGTATTGTATTTTGATTTGTTGAATTTTTTTAAACTTATAGCTAATTCTAATTTTTGTTCAAGAGAATTCTTTCACTATCGACATTAGTGTCATAACCATCTTCGATAACAGTACCGAATCCTTCTGAAAGTGGATAAGATTTGTAGGTAAAAAAAAAAAGAAATGTTCTGTAAACTTGATCACATTTGTGTGAATTGTTTAGTCTCTTCATTTTTATTTTTAAAATCATAAGTAAATACAAGTCTGATATGCAAATACAAGGTGAATAACAAACTCCCCAATTTAAAAAATACCGAAATATTACGCACTTTCTTCACAGCTACAACCTTGTAGATACGAATATCAGACTACGAATCCTACTCTTGTGCAGTATCACTCCGAGCTGAAATATAACAGATTTGCCTGCTTCCTTGGATAATGCACATATTTTATCACTTCTCTTGATTGTACGATGCAACTTTATATTCACAGTCTAATTTATTTCACCCGTTAGGGAGACATAAAAACAAAAACTTATACTATTTTGCTAGGTTGGCGATCCCTGAACATATAGTGGAGACAGTTTAAAAAGATTCTAATACACCGAAAAACCGGCATTTAAACTTGTAAATACCGGTATTACAAAATTGTACAAATGGCTTAAAATAACTGTATTCGGTATAACGGTATTGTAATCCCTATACATAATGGAATATAAACTGTAATATCGCAATTCTAAATTATAAATTAACAAGTATATTGCCGATTTCCGTATTCTTTTAAAACAATTGTACTAGACAATTTCGAGTCCCATTTAGATTCAGCTTCTACTTTCTCCGGTTTTAAGTAAATCTCTTCGTAATATCAATAAATTCCGGAGTTTCATATTTTCTTACAACTAACCATTCCGAATCTAACTCCAGTAATCTGAATCATATTAATGCATTTTTGTTTCCAAGCTTGTGGTTAACAATTTCCGAATTAAAAAAAACAGAACCCAAACGATGAAATGTACAAATATTCTACATTCCCCTCGACCAGCTCTAATGATGTGGATTAAAAAAGAAAACTTACCATTTTCAGAATTTACAGGGTCTACTTCAATACTTTGCTCTCAAACCCGAATAACATTCAACGTATTGCGAATATATTTATTAATTTTAAAAGTAAGTGATTGTATCTATGCGTAGAAAATTCAGATGGCTAGAATTCGATTGGTCTGAGTAGACACATTCCAAAAGTGAAATATTTGCATAAAATCTTGATTTCAGACCAGTTTGCGTCGACTCGGTGGCTTAGAAGTAACGTGCCCACCTCGTAAGACAAGGTTGCGGGTTCAATCCCGGCTGGAGTCGATTGATTTTCTGGATCGTAGGCACTCATGTCATATGATTATAAGGCATGTAAAAGATACCTGAGTATAAATTTGGCTCTGGTACTCTGGACAAAATCAAATCATGGCAATATTTAGCATCTGACGAGAGCCTGCGTTGAATAAATTCGCGTCGAAAATTTGGTAGCGGAGGCCACAACTAGATGGTGTTACCAATGAAATGGCTTACACTTGGAGATATACCGTATCTGCAAAGGCTTTACTGCCAAAATGGATCCCACTTTAAAAAAGATCAATCCGTGTCTGATGAAAAGCATAACTCGTTTGAGCCCTTCCTCCCAATTCAATCTTCCACAGAAGTAGAGACGAACGTTTTATTTTCAAAACCCAATAAGGAGCAAGTTTGACTTTGAGTGTTTGTTGACCTTGCACTTTAAAACAACACGAGGGTTAATAGAGAGAGACCTCTTAATTTTGAACAGTTGTCAAGTGACGAGGATGACACTTAAGCTGATACTCTACTCTGCCTAATTTTCCATTCGGTGCAAAAATGAGGACTTTTCAGGAGCAAATTTAACGTGCATTAACCCCTCTACAACTGTGGGTCTTTAGTGGCATCACGACTCGAACCCGCTATTCAATAACGCGAGCTATGAGTTCGTGACCATGACCACTAGGCTACCGATGGTCACCCTCATTAAGAGGGAAAAAAGGATATTGGAAATGAGAAATGTATGAGTGAGGAGAAAATGTTTCCAGAACCATTTGAGGCCTTATCACATATGTTCGTATTTGGAGTAATTTTTCTTTCTAACAACCCTTTGGAGCAATCTTTGCTCAGTTGCCATAACAACGGCTTCGAACAATTTTTTCCCAGAGAGCTGAAAGAATTGCTCGGTATTTCAGCCAATGGGGTTCTTCGGCTCCCTAGGCCCAAAATCAGATGGCAGCCTCGGCTTCGTCAATATTTTAATGGCATATATTTTTACGGCGTGTAATCTTTTAAACAGAATGCAGCTTCATTTCTGTTTACGACCGTCAACAAAAGCGCCAGCGGAATAAAAGAAATAAAATCGGATGTTTATTTTCCGAAGCAGAAAAATCGGGGAGTAATTTTTCAATGTGAAGATAAAGCGTGGCTGATGTCAGAGAGCATTGTTTTGTTTACAACAACCTTTCACCCTCACAGCTGCTTGAAACGTCTGTTCTAAAGAGACTCCGAGTTGTTCCGAAACATGCGTGTGTAATAAGGCCTTTAGATTAAAAAATGTACCGATGAGGGGTATGTGAAGTGTAATTAATGGAAGGGCGAATAACAATATTTAAAAAATTGCCAATAAGTGACACGTTTATGATTTCTATCTAATTGAATTTGGATGGATAAGTAACGGTTATATACTGTGGTTATAATTGTTTTTGAGATTCGATGGAATAAAAATGATTTTAATAACACAATATAACTTTCGCCAAAGGAACAATGCTTGGAACAACTATTTGTTGTGAGATAACAGGAATCGTTTGGCAGCGACCCACGAATCTAAATTGTTGTGGTGGATGTATGTTATTTTGTGCGTATTTTCACTAAATAAATTTTTTAATTAGGAAACAAAATGAAAGATAATTAGCTGATGTTAAGAGCAAGATTTATATCATAATTGATTTTTTAAAAATATTTTGCAGTTTTAGGTATCTTAAATAAAATAAAAATGAATCCCCAAACCCTTCATTTTGGAAAGTTTCTCTCCCTAAACGTCGATATTAGAAAAAATGGTTATCTCTCATCCCTCTGTATATTTAATTAACATTTAATTTTTTTTCTATCAATATGCGAGTGCTTTGTGAGATGCCGGTTGGAAGGCGTAGTTGGTTAGGTGCTGCCCAAGTTTGCGGGTTCGACCCTTGTCAGCGGATTTTCATGATGCAAAAAATCGACAGCGTCAATATCTTATGATTATCTACCGAAAAGATACCTAGAGTGCCGGTTTGGCTTGGATACTGTCTGCAAAATTAAATTCCTAAAACAATTTCACATAGTCAGAGTTCAGGTGCCTCTCTCTGGGGAGGAAACTGGGAGTCAAAAGTACATCGTGCCAATTGGTAGTTGAGTTGAGTGGGGATTTTTATGGCGGAAGAGCCAGTTTGACCATACTGCGCCGCACATTCGTTAAAGTTAAAAAATATGCATACACATTCACATATACATAAATATGAAAATGTATTTTAAGATGTCAGCGATTAAAAATAATACAAAATTGAGAAAAAAAATATTTTAAAAAAAGCAGAAGTGTATATGATTTTCTTATAAAAATTTGATAGCACGATAAAATCCCTAAAATAATTATATTTGATGTAAAATATCAATTGAAAGTAAAAATGCAAAAAGATTTGGATGGGAGTTTCCCCAACCAAATCAGTCAAAGTTAAAAGATTTGTTTTAAAAGGGTTGTTTAAAAGGGTGTTTCTTTTAGATGAATATTTAGGACATTTACTAAAATATGTAAAATTGAGAGGTGGAAATTGGCATTCACCTATATGGCATCACACTAAAAAATACCAGCTACCTGGGAATGTTCTTGTTCTGCAATGGTAAGATATCCATCCGCAGAAAAAAAGAAAAAATGCTTTGTGAGGTTAAAAAATATGTTTTGGAAATATTTATTCTTTAGATTTTCTACCTTATTGACCATAATATTTATATTAAGAAAATTATTTTTTAAAAGAAATCCTAAATTTCAAGTTAACTTGTGATTCAAACAAGCTGTTATTTTTTTTCTTTTCTTCTTCTCACAACCATTCTGAAACGTATGAGCGAGCTTTATTCTTAAATTGAAGAGTCGTGTCTTCCAACTCATGATATAGTGGCCGCGGTGGCCTAGTGGTTATGATCTCGTTGCTGGCGTGTCATGAGTTTGAGTCTTAGATCCACTGAAGACCCACTATGTGAGGGGCTGATTCAAATTAAATCTGTCGAGGCTCAAAGTCCTTCCATTAGTGTGATGGTTTAGATGGGGGATGCAAATCAGGTGTCGTCTTCGTCACTTGACCGAGATTCAGAACAACGATGTCCTCCGCAAATATCCCTGCTGTTGATTTATATTGACGTTGATAATCATTCACTCAAACTCTCGTCCGAATTGTGGTGGCCGTGGTAGCCAAGTGGTCAAGGTATCGGATCATGGCAGGCATGTCATGAGTTCGAGCCCAGTACCACTAAAGACCCGCCGTGTAGGGGAGCGATGCACGTTAAATCTGTCGAGAGCTCAAACGTCCTCCCGTCGGAGTGGTGTGGTAGTTAGGAGAGGGGTGCCAGTTCAGGTGTCGTCCTCGTCACTTGACCATGGTTCAAAATTGCGAGGCCCGTCGCCAAAAGCCCTCGTGTAGCTTACCAGTGTGACGTTAATATTCACTCACTCACTCGTCCGAATTGTTTTCTTGATATACTGTATAAAAATAGCAGAGGGTGTTTTTGCTTTACTTCAGCATATCTTTCATTTAAAGTATTCTAGTTTTTTTTTATCTAAATAGTTTCATATATTTATGTGTTTCGATCTTCGGAATATACTGGGTGTCGCAGGATTATTGGGACATACTTCAAGGGGAGATAGGGGACATGAAAAGGATTCAGATTTGCAATGCATGGTCAGTCACGTCTTCATTCGGCGCTAGGTGGCGTTGTGCACAAAAGATTGAAAGAAACAGACCTGCGTCACCACAGTTATTTAAGCTACTATCTACCTCAAAGAGGGGAATGTTTCTAACAAATCATATCATATTCGATTATAGCTTTTGAAGTTCAGCTAATAAGACTGGGACACTTTAAAAACGTTTCTTAGATACCTATAAAGAAATGTAAAGTAATTACAATCAGGACCACAGTACTTTTTATTTCCAAATTCCATCAGGAATTTAAAGAATTTCGAAGTTTAATATAAACATTAAAATCAAGAGGACAATTAAGGTATCCGACAATTGTGAATTTTGTCAAGAATTGAGAAATTTTTTTATGGTTTTATTTTATGGGCCATCTTATTAGCTTTATAAAAATACCAAGTTTATAATTTTTCGTTCTCTAGAACAAACACTACAAGTGTTTTAGTCAAAGCAGATGCCATTACTTTAACCAAGCTGTCATACTTTAAAACGCGTTTTACTCCAAATGTGATTTTTTGAAAATAATCAAACGGGGTCAGCGATTGCTAAAAAAGTTTTGAATATAATTAACTGAAATGTTTTCTATAAGTTCTATATAATAGTAGAATTGTTTTAATCTTCAGATTTATCAATCACTGTTTTATTACAAAATTTACAGTCCCTTATGTGAATATAATCACTGTTTTTTTAAGCAATTTCATATAATAGCTGAGATAAAGTGCTCTAGTTTTTGCAAAACAGAAAATCTCTTATCCTGAAGGTCATTTCAAAAATGAATAATATAGCAACACATTAAACTGAAAAAATTAAAAATTTGTTCATAAACCTTTGGTACAGAATGGACCACATTTATGCTATTTGTCAATATTTACCTATTTTTTCCCATTTTAGTAATAATAATTTGTTTTTCTCTTCTTAAATTTAGCACATTTTTCTTAAAATGCACTAAACAAATCTAAAAATAAAAAAATCTCCATCTCTCTTTAAAAAAAAATAATAAAAAAAAATTGTCGCAACCAGTCGCATACCTTAAGCGATATTAAGAATTGTTCTCATTTCCGAAGCTCAAATTATTGCTTTGTGCTATACGGAAGTCAACATCTATGCTTAGAAAGTAGGAATGTTGAGCCACAAATGAAGAATCAGATTCGTTTAATGTAATTGCTGTATAAATCAACATACATATATTAAAATTTTTACTCGTCAGATTTAAACTGAAATCCTAAGACATTTTTAATAGAATTGGCTCAAACTGCACACCGGATATAAATGAAGAGCAAGAGTACATAAAGAGTAAAAAATTTTTTTATTAACAAGTCAAGGCGCATAAAATTGTTTAAAAATATCCCTTATAAAAAGTTCGCTCAAAGTTCCGTATTTCCCAGATAGTTCGCTATAGACGCTGTATAATTTGCGAAAAGACATTCGGAATGTACGAGAATGCAATGTCCAAATTTAAAGCAATAAGTAATGGTTTTAGAAAACGCATGACTCATGATCACTGCAAGACAAAAAATAGAAAACTGTTAAGAACAATTTGATTTTTATAGGTCCGTCTTCATTCCATACTGCAATACATCTTACCAACATAAGACTGCAAATGAAGATGAAAATCTGCAAGAAGGTAATGAACCAGTACTTCATTTGGAAAATAGAAACCTGAAATAAAAATCAATCGAAATGCAAAAATTAGGCTTTGAAAACTTAAGGGAGTTTCTATACTCTCCCAATAGAAAATAAACATTTACGAATAATGTAAATTAAATTGCAACAGTTGAAAACCATAATATGAAAAACCATTACATGCGAATAATTAATGCGTTTGAGTGAGTGTATGTCGCACTATTCAGCTGCTTGAGGGCTTTTGGCGACTGATCTCGTAAATTTTGATCCATAATCAAGTGACGACAGTGACACCTGAACTAGCACCACTCTTCTTCCACACCAATGGAAGGAAGCTTAAGCCTCGACAGATTTAACGTGCATCGGCCCCCTCTACGTGGTGGTTTTCAGTGGCACTAGGCTCGAACTCAAGGCACGCCAGTCACGAGTCCGTGACCTTGACCCTAGGCTACCACAGCCAATTCTATGTTTGATGGACTATTAAAAAATCAATTTATTAGCTGTAATTGGTATGCAGCAACTCGGAATATCTTTATGCGAGGGTAGCTCCAAAATTTTTGAGATACGGGCAGATGAGAAGTTACAAAAGAAAATTAACGGTTTAATTTGAGAATACAAATTATTTTAACACAACAGGCAACTTTTTAATGAGTTATTTCAAGTTGTTTAGCGTAGAGTAAATTTTAGACGGAAGAGAAAATGGAATTGACGTGAGAACATTTTATCATGCTATGATTTTCTATGATTTTAAAGCTGGATTAAATCAATAGGAATACATTCAATGGCTGCAATTAGTACATTTGGTGATAAATCTCCATGTCGTGTTACTGTATTCAGATAAATAGCTAAAATCTCTCGAAAAATTTAACATGGGTTATTAATTTTAGGGACGAAGACCTCCTCTGGTCCACTGCCATAGAACAAATTGGACAAAAAGATGTAGCTCGACGAGGAGAACCTGTGGTTAGAGTTTCAAAGCAGAGACTCAAAAATCCTCAGAGAGATGACGATTAAAAAAAATTAAAACATGAAATGGGGAGGAGGAAATATATTTTTATTGCAATAAAATTACATGTGTAGAAAATTTATAGGGATATCTATCGAATCAGACAGGTACGGATGCCCAAGGTGGCCTAGGATTCGAGATATAAAGGAATATTATAGATTCCAGATATAAGATAGGGGAGGGAGCACCTGAGGAATTCGATTTCTCGCATATCTAGCGATATGACGTAATACTATTGAACCTCTAAATATGAAAGACCCTAGCTCAATTCTAAAGGGGAGGGTGTGCAAAATTTTTACCTAACCACATATGAATAACATGTTAACATGATATTTTAATGCTGGAGCTCCCCCCCTCTCTAGGACTACCAAAAGAGGGCTAAGAGGATAAATGGATGGCTCTCGCCGAGGGAAATCTATGATTCAAATCTCAAAGCAGAGACTCAAATACATTTCAAGATATTAGATAATTAAAAAAGTTTTAAAAGTTTAAAATGTTGAAATAAAATTCAAGGAATGGCCAAATGAGCAAGAAATTTGGAGCGAATATACAATGGCGGCAGAGGGATCAAATGAGCTAGGTCCGAGCGGACTGAGAGGTTCAAGTGTCGAGCTATTGGCAAAAAAGCTGTCCAAGGCGGGGGAACCACTGAGAAGAGGATGGGGGTCGCGTCCCAGGGTACCCGAAATAGAACGGTAGTTCAATCAATCTCCCAAATATCAAACCCATATCATCAAAAAAATGGCACCATAGGAATAACATGGGGATTGATATTTCAGTGTGTAAGCCCTCCCCTGCCCAAAGCAGATTTTGGCCATCTTTTGTTCCTAATTGGAAAGTATCTAGAACCGTTTCAAATAACATTCGAGTGCCATATTTTATACTTTAACGCGATGAAGTAACCGTTACTTTATAGAATACCTAGTTAAAAAGTAGAATTCAATAAATTTATGTGCTTTAAAACTGGATTGTCTAGTTATTTTATGAAATAACTAGTTATGTCGTCCATCCGGTATAGTGGTTAGCGACGCTGACTGCTATGCCGTAGGGTCTGGGTTCGAATCCCGGAGAAGGCATGGATGTTTGCAAATGTATAGTGCCTTCGCGGCATGGGGGTACTCTAAATAGTCGTAAGCTCTCTCGTGAGGTTGGTGGAAGGGGAAGAGAGGTGGGAGGCCCCTGACCACTCCCAGAGTGTTCTCCCTCAAAATTGGGGTGAAATCGAGCCAAATCGTACTGTCACCTGCATGGTGCTCAAAGCTGCGGCTAACGACAGTGTACAATATAGCCCGATGCCATGATGAATTTCGTGGGCCTCGATCTGACTACGTCAGACAGGGGCATAAGCAACAAGAACTAGTTATTCTATGAAATAACGAATTTCACACTTTAACGGTGACATATATATTAATTTCGAAACTTGTGATTTCGCAATTTCTGAATAAGCAAACAGAACTTAAAAGTTGAAATGTGCATTAATTCTACATCCCCCCCCCAATAAGACCTAAAAATATTGATAAAAAGGAAATCGTACCATTTTGAGAGATTTATATTTCAGAAATGAACAGTGTCTACGTCAATGCGTTGTTCTGAAATATCGATAACATCCCGAATATATTTATTAATTTTATAAATAAGCAATTGCATGTATATGCAAAAAATCCAGCTTACTAGAATTCGTTGGTCTGAATAGATACATTCCAAAGGTGAAATATTTGCGTAAAACCTTGATTTCAGCTCAGTTTGCGTCGGCTCGGTGGCTTAGAAGTAGCGTGCCCACCTCGTAAGACAAGGTTGCGGGCTCAATCCTGGCTGGAATCGATAGATTTCCTGGCTGCGGAAATCGTAGGCACGCATGTAAAAGATCAATGAGTATCAATTTGGCTCTGGTACTCTCGACAAAATCAAATCATGGCAATAGTTAGCATCGGATGGGAGCTTAAGTTTAATAAATTGAAGCATCGACAATTTGGTAGCGTGGGTCACCACTAGATGGCGCCACCAACGTAATGGCTTACACTTGGGGACTCACCATGTCTGTGAAAGCTCAAATGCCAAAATGCATCCCATTTTAAAAGAAAGACCAGTCCGTGTCTTTTGAAAAGCATAACTTGTTTGAACCCTTCCTCCCATTTCAATCTTACGCGGACCGTCCCCAAAAGCCCTCGTGTAGCTGAACAGTGGGACGTTAATATTCACTCACCCATTTCAATCTCCCACAGAAATTGAGACGCATGTTTTATTTCAAGAATCCAATAATTTGCAAGTTTAAATTTGAGGGTCTATTAACCTTGCACACTCAAAAGCAACATGAGGGCTATAGCGAACAGACCTCGTAATTTTGAGCCATGGTAAAGAGACAAGGATGACACCTAACTGTAATCTACTTCCCTAAATTTTTTGTGGCCGCGGTAGCCTAGTGGTCAAGGTATTGGATCGTGGTTGTCTTGTTGCGAGTTCGAGCCCAGTACCACAAAAGACCCGTCGTGTAGAGGTACGATGCAGTTTAAATCTGTCGAGAGCTCAAACGTCCTCCCGTTGGTGTGGTGTGGTAGTTAGGAGAGGGGGGTGCCAGCTCAGGTGTCGTCCGCGGTCATCTTGACCATGGGCTCAAAAATTAAGCGGACCGTCGCCAAAAAGCCCTCCCCCCCCTCTCTTAACTATCACACCACACCAACAGGAAGACGTTTGAGCTCTCCATATATTTAATTTGCATCGCTCCGCTACACGGCGGGTCTTCAGTGGTACTTGGCTCGAACTCAAGACACGCTAGCCATGATCCGATACCTTGGCTACCGCAGCCACAAGATCATCATCGGAAGAATTCGTTACTGTAGATCAGTTATCACCAAACCTTTTCGACTCACAGTCCCCCTTTACTCTGGGGAACCCCATTTTCCCCTCCCCCTCTCTCTCAGAAGAAGAATATATATATATATATATATCTTAAAATAATATTCAAAGTGAATTTTATCTAAACATTTAAAAAAGTTGTATTTTTATTAAAAATTATACATTAAATTTAATGTAATTTATTCATTAGTATTATTAATTTGTGATCAAAGTGCCACCAACCCATGCATTATATTTAGTAACTGGGGTGTGAGCTTGAATTTTTTTATACAAACTATCGAAGCCTATGTAACTTAATCTTTTAGTCGCCAAATCTGGAAATGCGATCTGAAATTCATCGCCAGTTGCGTGATGGGATCTGAAAATGGGAAATCATTAATCTTGATGATCCTGATCAGGACAATGGGACAAAATTATTAAATTATAGTATTGTCATCGGTCATGGACAAGTGAGCAAAATTTCGAATTAATTTGACCTTTTAAACTGGGTCAAAATTGAGTTTTAAGATTCCGTTACATAGTGAAACTTATAAGAGGGTGTTAAAAAGGTTCCCTTTCCATCAGAAAAACATTTAGTTACGCTAAACATTGCACTAACGAGTATAAAATTATATTTCGAGGAACTCGGGATAGAAAACAATAAAATATTCACAATCTTATAGGTAATACACATAAAGAAAAAAAAGAAACGAATCTTACAGTAGTCGCATATGTGTAACATCTGACTTGTTATCGTGGTAAATACACAACAGTGACTTTAATCCTGAAAGAAATGAATCGGTTATGACTGGAAATAATTTTCTATCGAATAATTATATCTTTAATGAAAATTTTATTTAATTAACACAAGGAGTAATGCAGTTTTTTATCAAAAATATTTATTCTTGTTCAATTTGGGGAAGAGCGGGGACAATAGATTTATGAAAACTAAAGTATGACACATATACTTGTGATTTCAAAGTATTTAAAAATCATTGAAAAACGGCGTCAATAACAGTACCACTGTTAGTTGTCGAAACATTTCGATTAGTGTTCATTTCGAGCTTGAGTTCATCTTTCAGAAAAGCTATGAGCGGCTCAGCTTCTGGCAAACTGAAGTTAACGTTAAAATCACCACTCAAAATCATGGGAAGCGAGTGATAGTTTTTTTTAAAAAAAGTGCAGAACCACCTTCGGTATACGGTAAAAGTACAAAATGCAGGAAATCTTTCATTTTTTTAACTGTTTGATTCGGAGAAATGTATGCGACCACCAAAATGACTGTCCATTTTCAAATAAGCATTCTGCCGCACATATGTCTCCAATATATTGACTAACAATACCCAGTCCCCTTGTTTGACGATCAATAATGTCCATATGAGGAGTCACAACATGTGATTTGTTGTGTTTGCGATAGATCGCAACACCAGCTGCTCTGTGGCCTGGTCTTTTAAATTGTACTCAGCAATCGAAGTTAGGTATTGAAACACGTTCGTCATTATCTAACCGCGTCTCTGCCAACATGAGTAACGTAAAATTTTGTGAAATAACGTCATCGAAATCTGTTTGGTGAGCCCTGAGACTTTGACAATTGAGAGTAAGTATCGCAAGTTTGCTACTAGAGTTGGACCTCGAGACGAGGGTAGCGAGGAGACACCGTCAAGCGCATGCTTAAAAATTTGAAATATTAGAGAAAATCAAAAATACCCGTTTACTTAGTTAGTTTTTTTTAATCCAGAAATTTTTTTTAATCACGATTAAAAATATTATATTGACAGCGACAGGAATTAACCGCAAAGTATGAAAATGATAAGCACTTAAATATTTATTCAAATAATTCCATATTACGTACTCGTATTTTTTTAAGAATGATGAGCTTTGTCAGGCGCTTAATAGGAAATATAATTATTAATATATATAGTTTACACATATATAAATATATCCTCAGAGATTTCACACACAACGAGTCCTGACACTTTGACAATTGAGCGTAAGAATCGCAAGTTTATTCTGGATGAAGTCTAATAAGACTTGCTGGTATGTGCGGAAGGCGGGCGTCTTAATTGCTACTAGAGTTGGACCCCCAGACGAGGCTAGCGAAGAGACACCCGCAGGGCGCTGAATTGGTCAAATCAAACAGCGCGCTCTTCCCCCGACTTCCTGTTACGCATTTCCGTCCCTTTTCACGAAATCACTCCAACAAATATCCAGCAACCGAGAGTAAAGATGTTTTACATAAAAAAATATTTCATATTATTTTATCTTCTTACACTATTAAAATTCGAAGGTAAACAAACGTATCTATCCATCTATCTATCTATGTATGTATGTGCGTCTATCATCTCACGAACCGCACCA
This sequence comes from Trichonephila clavata, assembly GCA_019973975.1. NCBI lineage: Eukaryota > Metazoa > Arthropoda > Arachnida > Araneae > Nephilidae > Trichonephila > Trichonephila clavata. The sequence continues at coordinate 21,057 of BMAO01000596.1, forward strand.
CGCAGAAAGTCGCGGAAGGTACCAAAAGATCGGGAATTTTCCGGGGAAGCCGTATTGCTCATTTATATTTCGATATTGTAATTAGTTAAAAATATATTAATTAAAAACCTTAAAACGCCTAATTGTTTTACGCCTGCCGGTTGTTTACTTGGCGGAACTTCCCTTCCGTTTCGGCCGAGCGGTAATCTTACGTTTTCCACCATATTAAAATTGTCATCTAATTTTCGGTGTCGAAATTAGACAAAAAATAATTACAGAATCGGAAAGATCATTTATTTCGCCACGACACGGTATAATGTTTTTTGTAAAATAACGATATTTTCTATTTTTTTCGAATTTTTTAAAATAGTGTTAAAACTGATGCGTTTTTATGAAAATTATTTCTAAATCGTTGGGTATGAATTACTTTTCGTGTTATTAAATCGATATTCTACACTAATTAACTTCTAGCCTTTCTCTTTTAGATCCATTCATTTAAAAAATAAAATTCCCAAAACTTTTTTTTTAAAGAATTTTTAAAAAGTAGTCCCAATTTTTACTTCACATTGAATAACTTCGTCATTTATGAAGGTAATCTCACAAAACCTTTTTTCCGTGTGTACAGTAATATTATCCGTAACATATACGAAGATTGAAAAAATTTCTTCAAAATTACGGATTTAAAAAAAAAAATTGTGATTTTCGTAAACTTATGTTTTTCTGAGAAATAAATTAAAAAGTAGTAATTTGTACATTTTTTATTTCAAAGTACGTTATTTTTGCAAATAGTTGGTGATGCTTGAGAGCATTAACGTAAAAATTATGCCCTTAAAATGAAGGTAATGATTTTTAAAATACGCGATTTTACATTTAGCCAAACATTGGCGTCGAAAATTAGCTTTGCGCCAAAGACTTTGACATGTTTCGCCTTCGAACGCATCTAACTCAAGGGTTACACTAAAATAATTCTGCCTTAAACAGGGGGAAATCAGTAACTTTGGCAAGTAAAAAAAAAATTTGATTGAAAAATGTTTTTTTCGTCATCCTACGTTTTTCTACCATCTTAAAATTGTCATCGAATTATCCGTGTTGAAATCAGACAAAAAATAATTACAGAATCGGAAAGATCATTTATTTCGCCACGATACGGTATAATTTTTTTTGTAAAATAACGATATTTTTCCTAATTTTTTAAAATAGTGTTAAAACTGATGCGTTTTTATGAAAATTATTTCTAAATCGTTGGGTATGAATTACTTTTCGTGTTATTAAATCGATATTCTACACTAATTAACTTCAAGCCTTTCTCTTTTAGATCCATTCATTTAAAAAATAAAATTCCCAAAACTTTTTTTTAAAGAATTTTTAAAAAGTAGTCCCAATTTTTACTTCATGCGGAGTGATATCGTGTAGCTCGGAGTTATAGAATCAACGGATTACGATTTTTTCATTTCTGCTAATTTTTCCCACGTAAATTAATTGTACTGATAAATACTTATTTTAACATGTTATCCTCTGTTATTTTTATGTACTTTTAATTTTTTCTTTTTTGTTTAAATATACCATCCTTTAAGCAGCATATCCAAGATCACTCGATTAAATTTTTTGATTCACTCAATAGCTCTGATAATATTAATATGCAAAACCTTGAAAATTATACAGCCAATATTAAGAGGAAGCGATCCAGGAGAATTCTCCTGGACTCGTACAATCCTCCATAACTTAAATTTCTCTTTTTATTTGCTAAATTCAATTCTCTTAACTATTTTTTATCCACTTTTATTTATTGCATTCATTGTTAACTGTTCTTGTGGTGGAGTGTTCAGAGCTCCCGCTACACTCAAGACTATTGCTGCAGCACTGCCGGGCGCGGTCAATAAGATGGAGGGTGTCTGCCTCGCAGAAACCCGCCGGTCGTTTTTTTCATACTTGTCTTAAATTTTTTCTCCTACTGGACATTGCGTCGCCACACATCATTACACACACTCAGACCCCCATGGGCAGCCTTTTTTGAACCAATATCCTCATCACTACTACATCCAAATTGGAAGACACTCTCTCTTACACCAGATTCCAAAACCGAGCCGCCAAAGATCATCGCCTCGAAGCCCCGCCTACCGGCCTGATCGCCACTCATCCAATTGCTAAGCTCCATACTATCCAGCATGAAAATGCAACTTAACCAAGACCTATACAGAACTTTTTCTAGCCAGATAAGGGTCTGAGGGTCCCCAGAAACCCATGTACCCGAAATTATATCCGTATATCCGTATTTTTTTTTTTTTTTTGCCTTGAAAAAGGTTTTTTTTCTGATTTTTAATTATTTTTTTTTAGAAATAGTCAGTTAAATAGACATAAATTCCTTAGGGAAAAAAAAAAAAAAGCTATGTTCATATTATATATTCTTTATTATTAATTGCTTTTTTTTAAAATATCAAAAATCAATAAATTTTTTGCAATACATTTAAATGTAATCGTGAATCGAAATTTTTCAATCGTTATGTGAATATCGTTATGTGACAATCGTGAATCTGGCTGCTCTATGATTGAATTCACTTGCTGCATCCCCACTGATCTGAAATTTACTTCATTTTCAGTGCTGCCATTATGTAAGCAAATGGTATGTCACAATTAATTGCTAAATGAGCAATTTTAATCAATTTTATTAGAAAATAATTAATAAGTTAGTTTTTTATAATATACTTTTTTTTCGCAGATACGTGTTTAAATAATTTAATTAACACAGAGTGGAATGAAAAACTATAAAATTAAAATTAAAAAAATTAAATGTTTTTATCAAATAGTATTCTTTTTTTTTTTTAATGTTTTTTTCAGTGAATGTTAGCATATAACTAGGTTTTCCCCCAAAAGTGGATTTTTAACACTTACATATGTTTAATCAAACACCCAAACGTTTCAAGAATTATCTGTAGAATTTTTTTTATTAGTATTTATTGATAATGGATTTAAATTAATATATTTTTTTAAAATCAAAGGAATGTTTCTATTATTTTATTATTAAATTAATTATTTGTTAATAAAAAGTATATCGCCTATTATTTAGGATAAAAATACGTTCTAGAGACATTTTTAAGCTAACTGTAAGTAACGATTGATTGATTAATGAAAACCTGAAAATTATTTTATTATTTTAGATTCCTAAAAACTATATATTATAAGATAAATGATTTTTTTTTAAATCAAGCATCAGAATAGTTTTATGAGTTTTTATGAACATTATTTCTAAATCGTTGCGTATGAATTTATTTTCGTGTTATTAAATCGAAATTCTACACTAAGTAACTTCAAGCCTTTCTCTTTTAGATCCATTCATTTAAAAAATAAAATGACCAAAACTTTTTTTCTGCGATTTTTTAAATATTAGACCAAATTTTTACTCAACGTTGAATAACTTCGTTATTTATTAAAATTATCGCACGAAACTTTTTTTTCGTGTGTAAAAAAATATCATCTGTAATCTGTACGAAGATTGAAAAAATTGCTTAAAAATTACGGATTTAAAAATTTTTTTTGTGATTTTCGTAAAGTACCGTTTTTGCGATCATGAAAAGTTTTAAAAAACACTGGGAAGATTTTTTGAGTTTTTTGCGCATGCGCGGTAGAATTAGTGAAGGTCAATGTTACGTTTCAGTTTTTGAACGAATTATAATAAAACACTCAAAATACTTAAATTAATCATTTAATAATTTCTTCATTGAAAAAAGATAATTGCATGAAACTTTTTTCCCGTGTGTCGAACATTTCAAAAAATCCTCTGAATTTTTCTTCAAGATTTAAAGTAGTACTGAAATTTTGTAATTTGAAAAATTTCAACTTTTCTGTCTTTTTTCAACATACAATTATTTTTAAGAAATCTACGTTTTCATTTCGGGGGGCTAAAAAATTGCAACGAAAGAATTCAAAAGTGAGTGAGTGATTTTTAAAGTCGCACTGTTCACCTACTCGAGGGTTTTTGGCGACGGACATTGAATTTTCATCCATGGTCAAGTGACGAGGACGACACCTGAGCCTTTCACCCTTCTCTCCTAATTACCACACCAACACAAGAACAAATTTCGAAAAAGGGAGTTTTAATGACATAGTTAAAGAAATTACTGACAACGCGCGCATACACACACATAAGTGCTATCGACATGAGGGGAAAAGGAAATTCCCCTGGGGATTATATATATATAAGTTATTCACTCGGTAAAAGCCCGTGCAACGCCGGGCCTGGGGAAAGGAAAGAAACAAAGAAGTCAAAGTAACTTCGAAAAATATCATTGGATGTGCTGATTTTGTGAAGATAAGGGAAAATGTTAAACGAGAAAGCCATGATACGCACTCAAGGAGCGGGCACTCACATCGTACGCGTTACACCCACATAAAAGTGAAGGCATCAGAAAGAAAGAAGGAAATTAACATGGGAATAAGTTATTAGCTCGGTAAAAGCCCGTGCAACGCCGGGCCATGAAAGCTAGTTATGTTATATTAAATGCCTAAAAAGAGTATGACAAAATAAAGTTAAATCATGCATAAATAAAATTTTCAGTTTTAATGACTAAGATGAGGACCTTTAGATTCTAGTGATTACACAAACTTCCTAGAACTTCATGGGAATCCATTTAGCACACACATTTATAATTTTCTGACTCAGTGAACATCTGGACATGCCTCGTAAAACTTTCGGGTTCAGTGAAATACAGTTTCAAGACTACTGCTGTACACCAATTGATTTTCTTTTTGTGTGAAGTGTCACTGTATATGAATGAAGTTTCGGTTTTTTTAACAGTTATTGTGTATATTTATTATGAATACCCTATTTCATGACTAAAAGTAACGCGTGGCTCATGAAATACTAGTGTCTTTGATCCTCTCTCTTTAGTCATTTAAATAACTAAAGAGTAACTTTTAGATTTAAAACTTTATTTATACTACTCCAAACAAAAAAGATCATAAAAGTATATAATTCAATTTCAATCAATAATTTTAAATTTAATCACCAATTCAATAATTTTTAAAATACGCATTCATGAGTCCCATTTTATATATTTCCAAAAAACAGTTTGTATAACTGTTACTATATATCAGTGATGGCGAACCTATGACCCGTGGGTCAGCCACTGACCCACGTAAGCTTTTTAACTGACCCACGATTTCTGGGCAACCACTTGTTTGTTTACGTGGGTTTATTTAGTTCTTCTAACTTGTGTGGATTATTTTTATTCTATTTGCATTTTTCAAGCACTACATTGACACAAAATAAATTTAAATTCTGTCTCTAACCTTCAGTTGGTCATTACAGTTTTAAAGCTATGCAAATGACAGAAAATGTATATGAAAATATTGTTACGTAGATCGGGGTTCAAGGATTTTATGCAAAATCAGTCGTAAGCAACAAGACAGTTCTTTAAGAGCGATGAGTATTTATTGTCAGAAATCAATCCTTGAAATACAGGATTCAACAGCAAAATTCACAGAATAAATAACAGAAGGATTTCACACCTTCAACAGCACTCAGACACAATAAGCAGTGTCTCAAAATTCACGTATGTAAATGACTATTCACAAGCACAGCCGAGCTTATCAAATTCAAGGCAAGTCTTCTAATCGCTAATCAAAACAGTGCTCACTGGTTAAAATCAGACTGACTGTTGCGGCGCGTCTCTCTATTTATAGCAGAGGCCGAAATTTCTGGAAAGATGCGCTCGCGCCACAGATCGTGAAATTAGTGGATTTTTCTACTAATTTCTAGAAGAATCCAGAGGGTCCCGAACTCGCCAACATGGTCGCCAATGTCGCCAACTGGGCTCTATCGCCATTATTTCGCCAAGTTCCCATTGAATTGCCATTATAACGTAAGGGATGGCTTGCTTGTGAATATTACAATCTTAACATGAAATAAATATAGAGTAATATAAAAGCATTGCACATCCAAATCCAAATTATTTAAATTATTTTATACAAAATTCGTAACATTGCCCTCTCCTCAAAGACTGCACGTCCCTGGCAGTACAATCCCTGAGTAAGAGGCATCTATTTACAGACATAACCTATTCACATAATAGTCAAATACTCAACAGCAAAAAGCAAATAAATTCAAATAGAAATCACAACACTAAAATAAAACTAAGAAATTAGAAAAGAGTTACATAAATCACATTATTTACAAAATAATTAGTGACCATGGTCTGAACTTAGGGATCTTAGTCTCCTTGGCCAAGGTAAGGGGCTATCCTATTATAGTGTATTACCTTCGGTTTTGTGTGTGGTGATTTCTGTATCCGAACCACAACGTCATTCAGTCTTTTCAGGACTGTGTAAGGACCTTCCCAGTTGATCTGCAGCTTCGGAGAGAGTCCTTTTCGACGTTTCGGATTCCATAACCACACTTTGTCGCCTTCGTGGAAGTCGTGTCCGGTTGCTCTTGCGTCGTATCGGGTCTTCATCTTCTCTGAAGCCATGCCGATTCTTTCCCTAGCCAAATGATGCATTTCCTCCATCCGTGCCTGGAGTTTCTCAACATACTCCTCAGGCACCAAAGGAGCATCTGGTGGCCGGCTGAACAAGAGATCTGCAGGCAAAAGAAGATCACGTCCGAAGAGCATCTGGGATGGGGAATAGCCAGTGGTCTCGTGGACGGCACTCCGGTAGGCAAGCAGGAAAAGAGACAGTTTCTGGTCCCAGTCCTGTTGATTGCTGGATACCAGGAAAGAGAGAGACTGTTCAGGATAGTCCAATTAAACCTCTCTACCATGCCGTCAGACTGAGGATGTAAAGCTGTTGTCCGGGTTTTGTCAATGCCGAGTATCTCACACAGTCTCTTGCAAACTGCAGAATCGAAGTTTCTTTATTGATCGGAGTGCTGTTGTAGAGGAACTCCATATCTCTTGAGTTCCAGTGTTGAACATCCGCAACAGTCGAGGCCTCTTGGTCAGATATGGGATGGGCTTCAGGCCACATATTGAAGTAGTCCATGACAACCAGGATGTTGTTGTTGCCGTCTGATGATCTCGGAAGTGGGCCTAAGATGTCGAAAGCTATTCGTTCGAAAGGCTCTTGGCTGGATCACATGTGCGACACCACTTCTCAACGTCACTCCGAACATTGTTCCAGTAGAAGTGCTCTCGGACTTTTTGTAAGGTCTTCATAACACCAAAATGACCACCAGTTGGACTGCCATGGAGTTCGCTTAGGACAGTCGATATTCTTATCTTTGGGAGAATTAATTGCCACACACCTGAATGCTTTTCCGTCGTCAGACTCCCATTTACGATATAAGACACCATTTCTCAAATGGAGAGAGTCCCAAAGAGCCCAGTAACGCTTCGTTGTAGAATGGAAAGAGGCGATGTCTTGCCAGCTGGGCTTTTCATCAGATGACTCTTTGAATTCTATTACTGGTCTAATTTCAGGATCAGCCATTTGATCTTTTCGGACGCTCTCGTCACACCACGGGTCCAATTCAGATGTTGATGGCGTTGTAACTTGGAGGACTACTGGATATATTGCGCCAAATTTCTTTTCGACTCTCGAGCAGTATTTACTATTCTTTGGTTTTCTCAGAGGGATGTCTTCATTTCCCTTTGCTGATCCGTTTCGGTTTCTACACACTTTCTTAGGCTCGATTACACTTGCACGGTTAGTATATTCCTGATTTACTCTAGGGCAGTTACTTATTAGATGCCCTGCTCCACCGCACCCCCAGCATGTGATGCTACGTCTCCTCTGTTTCTGACGTTGGGCCATTAAATCTCGAATTTCCTCTTTCAATTTCTTTATCTCCTTCATCCGTGGAGATTCACAGGATGCATCTGCATTCACTCTAATCTCTCGGATACAATGGCGGTCCCTGGGACTGACTTCAGTGGCGGCCTCCAATTTCAGAGCATATAACAGGGCAGATTTTAGATCTTGAACATCCGCCATTCTTACAGCCCTCTGGACTTCTTCATCTTCCAGTCCGTCGACGAAATACTGGAGAGAAATCATTTCTTGCAAATTTACTGAGAAATCCGAGAAAGCTACATTGGCGAGCCTATTTATTTCGAAGGCATATGCTTGCAAACTTTCTCTTGTTTTCTGGATTCTTGTCTTCAACTGCAGGCGAGCGTAGTCTGGGGTATTCTGTCCAAACCGAAGATCCAGAGAATTATAGAGGGAACGCAAATTAAGCCACTCTGTATCAGGAAGAGTGCAGTATTTCTGCCGCTTCTCCTCTAAGGGATGCTGCTAGTTGACACGCCTTGACCCCTTCAGTCCATCCGTTGGCATCAGAAATAATAGAATATTGAGTCTTATACACCTCCCAGTTGGTTTTTCCGTCATAGGTGGACAGTTTTACTGACGCTGGTTAGGCAGGCACGGGTATTGGTGAAATCGGCACAAACTTGCTTTCGTTCGAAGTATTCCCGCACGCTAGAAACTTCTTTTCAAGATCTTCTACTCGTTGCGATACAAGGCTAAACTTTACAGCCACTTCTTCAATTCTTCCTTCAACTTGCTCTTTAACTCTTTCTATTTCTTCCTCTACTTTCTTTTCTATCTTCTCTTCAACTACGGCGATCTTTTCTTCCATTTTTGCAGCTATTTTCTCTTCCACACTATTGATTTTCTCTTCAACACTGTCAATTTTCTTTTCTAGAGAACTCTTCAGGTCTTCTTGACATTTCTGCATTCTCTCTTTTAACTCATTCTTTGTCTCTTCGTGTCTTCTCTGCATATCTTCCAGACCTTTATGCATTTTTTTGTAGGCATTTCTCCTTTCTCTCTCTAGTCTCCTCTTGAGTTTTCTGCATTTCTTGTTGGCCTCTTCTAGTCTCTTCTTGGCTTTTCTTTATATCTTCCATACCTTTACTAATCTATTCTTGGCCACTTTTCAAGGCATTAATGCCCTCCAACAGAGCCTTCAGTTGCTCATCCATCGCTCTTGTTATTGGCATAAAACCCCACTTCTGACACCAAAATTGTTGCGTAGATCGGGGTTCAAGGGTTTTATGCAAAATCAGTCGTAAGCAACAAGACAGTTCTTTAAGAGCGATGAGTATTTATTGTCAGAAATCAATCCTTGAAATACAGGATTCAACAGCAAAATTCACACAATAAATAACAGAAGGATTTCACACCTTCAACAGCACTCAGACACAATAAGCCGTGTCTCAAAATTCACGTATGTAAATGACTATTCACAAGCACAGCCGAGCTTATCAAATGCAAGGCAAGTCTTCTAATCGCTAATCAAAACAGTGCTCGCTGGTTAAAATCAGACTGACTGTTGCGGCGCGTCTCTCTATTTATAGCAGAGGCCGAAATTTCTGGAAAGATGCGCTCGCGCCACAGATCGTGAAATTAGTGGATTTTTCTACTAATTTCTGGAAGAATCCAGAGGGTCCCGAACTCGCCAACATGGTCGCCAATGTCGCCAAATTGGTCGCCAAAAATGATGCCAACTTGGCTCTATCGCCAATATTTCGCCAAGTTCCCATTGAATTGCCATTATAACGTAAGGGACGGCTTGCTTGTGAATATTACAATCTTAACATGAAATAAATATAGAGTAATATAAAAGCATTGCACATCCAAATCCAAATTATTTACATTATTTTATACAAAATTCGTAACGATATGTAGTACTTGAAATAAAGCAAAAGTGCTTACAAAATATCAAATAAATTGTATAATTTTACTCACATTTTGTTTGTTTAAAAAAAATCGACAAACCAAAGCAAATAACCACATTTAAAGCACTTTCTTCGGATAAAATTCACTTTTGTAAGGTTATGCTCAGTTATGTTTGTAGAAAGACACTTCCATAGCACTTGTATCGTCCTCTCACTGTTGTGAGATGCCAATGGGGGCTATGCATACGTCTCTTATTCTCGATAATAGCAATTTTTGGCTCGCAATTTAAGGCGCTTGCAGCAGTCGGTACCAGTGTTGAGCTTACATTTTGAACGCATTTAAAAGTAATATGTATGTGTATTATATATAGATAGGTATGTTAATACAAAACTTCTTCTCGAATTATTGTATTCTGATTATAAATATTTTTAATTGTAACCCTGCACTATGTCGGCGGTTAAAAAATTAAAACAAGCCATACAAGTTCCTGGCTATATCAAGCCGAATGGTTTGATAAATATGGAGGAATTGAAATGAATAAAATGGTTATACGTATAATTAGTAAAGAAAAAGTGACTGCACGTACATATAATGTAAAAAGACATTTTGAAACGTTGCATTCTAATCTCGGCATGCCGACAGATGAAGAAAGAAAAACATATTTTTACAAAAGAAAAAAATGAGAACATTTTTCTCACAAAGCAGTGTTTAAATTTTTTTTTTTTTTGGTTCCAAAAAAAATAACATTACAGCTGCTAGTTTCCAAGTTGCCCATTGCATTGCTCGCAATAGAAAACCTCTTTCAGAAAAAGAATTTGTAAAAATTTTTTTTTAAAAAAAAGGCGTTTTTAGAATGTAGTTCTACATTGTTTGCTGATTTTAAAGAAAAATGCTTGTTTATAAAGCGTATAAGTGAGTTTCCTATAAGTCGCAATATAATCAGTAATAGAATTGGGAAAAATATTTTTTCGCGCAAATACATAACACCTTAAATTCTGCAGAAATGTATTCAATTGCGTTAGATGAGATTAATAATATAAATGGTCATGCACAATTTGCAGTTTTTGGTCGGTATAAGTTTGGAAACATAATGAAAGAAGAGTTAATGTAGCTAATAACGTTGAAAGGAAAGTGTGCCATTCTTGATATTTTTGCAGAATTTGATATTATAACCGAAACTCAAAAATAACTCCGGCGGCTAGCTCAAATATTTTTAATTGGTGGTACATTCTAATTGAGCACGGTTACAATTACATAAAAACAGGAAAATACTATAAAAATACAAAGGGTTTGCGCGGGAGGACATTGGCACATCCTTTCTTCCCCGAGGCGGCAGGCTGACTGGTTAAGTGTTCACATGGCCAGTAGAGGCGCTCTATTACCATTCGTTACACTCCCCCTCTGGTTCCTAGGTATCCTCCTCGATGAGGAACCAGCAGAGTTGTCTTTCCTGGGTCTTCCCTTTTTCTGAGAGGCATCCCTGGAGTGGCTTCCTTGCCTATGCATGGACGAAGAGTAGATGAATGATAATGTCCGAGAACCTCATGTGGGTTGTTTGTATTTGCCACTTCATAAGTCGTCGGAGAGCATTGAGTCACAATAACATAAGGCCCATCTCTTTTAGTCATGAATTTAGCAGTCTTCTTCTGGGCAGCATTGCTAAAGGGGTGAAGGGTTACCCATACATTATCACCTGGATGATACAAGGAACCAGGACGATGTCTTTTATCATAGAAGGCTTTTCGCTTATCTTGTTTCTCTTCAATTCTTGGTTTTGGAATCAAAACAACGGGAGAGGCAAGCGGAAATTCACATTCTACTACGATGCCTTGTTGCAGCAGAGAATCTAGCTCTTTCTTCAACAGCTTCTTCCTGGCTGGATTCATCCGGTAGGGAGGCACTGAAATTGGTGGGTTGTTTTCAGTGTTGATGCTATGTTCAATAAATGGAGTAGCTTCTCCCCCTACTTCGAAGATAGAGTGATGATTTTTAAGCAAGGTATCTAGTTTCACACGCTGAGAACCAGGGAGTTCTTGTCCTTCATCTTCCCGTAATTGACAGTTATTTATAGCCACAGGAAGTACATTTACAGATGTACTCTGATAAGGCGTTACGAAATTGTACGATTTTCGGGAATCGTCACAAAAAGTCCAACAGTTCTTTCTGAAATTTAGTACTATTCCAGCATTTTTGAGAAAGTCAACTCCAAGTAGAGTGGAGTTGTTTTTGGCATCAGGCAAAATAATGAAGGGAGTTTTAAACTTTCTGCCTTCCAGAAGGACGGTTTGAAATGTACGTAGAACTTCTTTCTGAATAACGATTCCATCAGCAAAGGATAGGGATATTGCTGTCTTCTCAAAAGCAGCTCCTTGCTGCAGAAGGATACTGTAAAGAGTTTCTCCTGCAATCGAATGACTTGCACCACTGTCCGCAAAAGCAGTTCCTGTAACTCCATTTATGTTGATCTTGAGTACAGCATTTCTGTTGAAGGAGAGAGACTGTTAACTCGCAGAATTTCAAAGTGAGCAGGATCACCCTTTGAAGGATTACAGTCAGGGCATTTTGATTTGATGTAACCGGGCTTTCCACATCCATAGCAGGACAGGGGAGATCGGCTTTCAAATTGCGAATGCCTCCAAATGGTTTTCTTGGTGCTTCCTTTGCTTTATCCCCCATTCTTACACTGATTTGTTTCTTTGTTTTTGAGGGGAAAGAAGTTCTTCTTACGTCTGGTAAAACTTTAGGTTTCGACGTCTTACCTCGAGCAATTTCATAATCGTCTAATTTTTGTACTAGCTCAGATGAGCTTTTAATATCTCCCCAGATATCCACGAAATGTTCTTTAACGTCCCTCGAAACTCTTTTCTTAAGCTGATCGGTAAGAACCAAATCCTTAAGGGAGTTAAAGTCTTTCACTTCTAGGCTATGTAGCCATTCTTCTAAGTAATTGTTTAGCTCGTACGCAAGTCCTTCCACAGAGCTTCGGGTTGTTTTTGATGAGTACTAAACTTAATTCGAAACGATTCAGCACTCAACTTGAATCGTTGGAGCAGCACTTGCTTAATGTGCTGGTAATTTTCTAATTTCTCTTTAGGTTCCCGCAAGATAATATTGGAAATATCAATAGGTAACATAGGTAGAAGGTGTGTTACATAATCGACTTCCCCTATGTTAACTTGCTCACACTGCCTTTCAAATATTTTTAGATAGGTGGAAATGTCTGAAGTTTCCACAAATCTGGGTATGAGGTGCTTGATATTTATTTTCTCTGCGGCAGCACTAGTGTTAGTGGAAGAAGTAGTAGTCATGCTTAACTTCATGCGTTCTAGTTCTAAATTCAGTTCGTTTGTATTCATTTTCCTCCTTTTCCTCACGTTCTGCCTGAACCCTCGTGTTAATAATTGTTTCTAGAAGAGTTTTAGTAAACTGTTCATCGTAATCTTTCGAAGTAATGATTAAATTTTTAAAATCTATTATTCTCATTATTTCTCCTCCTTCGAGGCCCAATTCTGTAGCTAGTGTTTTTAAGTCCTCTTTGCACGCTTTAGCAAGATACGCCATTGTTTTTAACTTTTGAGGGGGGGGGGAAGGGTCAATTATAAAATCCGACAGCCACAAATTAAATGCAGTTAATTTAGTTTTAAAATAGTTAACCTTTATAACTGAGCATCAACTAATCCCTAAAATAATAAGAATTGGATATTCGAACACAATACTATTAAAAAATATATTATTATAGATGTATGACAGGATACAAAATAATCTAAACTTCGAAAACAAAATGAAAATTCAGATAAACAGAAATTCTGATGCACTTAACCAAAACAACATATAAACTATTCCTTTGAAGGTATAAAAATACTGTTTTGTAGATATTTGACTGAATGCAAAAATTTAGCTTTGAAAGTAAAAATAATTCACATATAAAAGAAATTCTGATGAAATTCAAAGTCAAAACAAAACCTATGCATGAATCTTTTGAATAAAAAATAAAAATACTTTTCTACTATACTTTTTGTTAACAAAAAAAGAAAATAATTTCTTTCATTTAATTCCTATATATTTTATATATGAACAAAATTCTTTAATATAGTTAGAAAATAAAACACAATATCATAACACTAAAATTCAATAAAAAAACCAACACAATACTCTAAATAGGAAATATCAATCTCCGAGACGCTCTGGCGTCATAAGTAAAAAAAAAAGAGTCGACAGAAAAAAGTGAAAAATATGAAGGATAAACAAATTTTACAAAACAAATAGCGAGTGCTGTATTCTGCGTTCCAAGTAAAATGAACAGGAGGGGGAAAAAAAAGAACGTCTGATTTTCACCACAGGCAAGGGGTGAGAGACAGAAAATCGGGGGGGAAAGCCCTTAGTAACAAAACATCTTGTTCATGAACCAGAACAAGCAGTGAAAGCTCAAGGTCAGAAGTGGGGGTAAGAAGTTCCCCAAACAAGTGCACTAATAGTCATAAATCACAGGAAATGAGAAAAATGAACAAAAGTAAAAAGAGTTTCCTTACTAGGGAAAAGAATTACTCAAATAAAATATGACTAATAAATCATGCTTATTATATATTTATACCATAAAATATAAAAACACAAGTAAAATTCAATAAAAGATCAAAATGAATCAGAAACAAAACAAACTAAAAGAAAACTTAGCTGATGCTCCGTGAAGACGAATGCAATCCAAAGTTTCTAATTTCCCGGTAGGAAATATAAATTTTCTAGTAATCCGAAAATTTCTTCGTAGCCGGTAGCTACAATTTCAGAAATTACTTTTTTAAACTTCTTCATGAACTATAGCAGTTCAGAATATTGAAGATAACTTTGTTAGACTAGTAGTCATATTAAAATTAAATAATTATTCGGGCCATAAGTTGAACGTCATTTTTATGACCGATACTCAAAAATAACTCCGGCGGCTAGCTCAAATAATTTTAATTGGTGGTACATTCTAATTGAGCACGGTTACAATTACATAAAAACAGGAAAATACTATAAAAATACAAAGGGGTTTGCGCGGGAGGACATTGGCACATCCTTTCTTCCCCGAGGTGGCAGGCTGACTGGTTAAGTGTTCACATGGCCAGTAGAGGGCTCTCTATTACCATTCGTTACAATATTGCATTTAAAGAAATAGATGCTGACTTTCAGAGAATAGTTTCTGTAACAACAGACGGTGCACCTAGTATAGTAGGGAAAAACATTGGATTTATTCGGCATCTTAAGCAAAATATCTCACATTTCCTGATTGAATTTAATTGTATAATACACCAGCAAGTTTTATTTGCTAAGTATGGTTTAAAAACATTTTCTATTGTACTGTCAGTTGTTATAAAAATAACCAACTTTATAAACTCAGGAGTTCTTTATAAAAGGCAATTTGTACAATTCTTAGAGAAATTGAATGCCAATATTCAGGGATTTATACAACAACGTGCAATGGCTTAATTTCGATCAAGTCCTTCATCGCTTTGTAACGTTATTAGAAGAAATTAAGACCTTTTTAATTGAAAAAGACAATAGTATCGATGAATTATCCAATATACATTAATCAACCGTTTAAATGTTTCTATGAGACATCAGTCAGAATTTTAATGAACTGAATAAAAAACATGGATTCATTGTTTTAACAATGTTTTAAAATATTAAAATATTTATGACGAAACTTGACATCTTTACTAAGGATTTGGAAATTAAAATCATGAAATATTTTCCTCAATTACAAAAACATTTTCAAGCAACAATAATTTTTGAAAACTCTGTTAACATTTAAGAAAATGCAATTAAAAAATATGTAATGAATATGATGGAAATAAAACAAGATTTTAAAGAGAGATTCAATTAATTTAACAGTTTGAAAAATACATTTCACTTTATTTTATACCCATACAAAATAGAATTTGAAAAAATGGAGTTAACCGAATTTATGTGGCTTGGTATCGATAATTTAGAAATGGAATTAGTTGAAGCAGCGTAGTGTGGAAAACAAAATTTGAAGATTTAATTTCTGAATTAGAAGGAAAAATTGCGTGAAAATCTTGCAGAAAATATTGATTCCACAGTAAAAGTAGAAAATATTATATCATATGTACGGGATTTTTTATAAAATAATTTTATATCAATGAAAAAACTAGTTACCCTTAGTCAGCATACTTCTATGACTGTGAGGGACATTGCTACAGCAGTTGGAGTTGGAAAATCCAGTGTTTCTGGGATTATTAATCAGCAAAAGAATTTTGGTACAGTGTCTCCCAAATGAAAGAATAAATTTGGACGCAAACGCAACACCACGCCTCGAACAGTTAAGTTTCTTGCAGGAAATAGTACAATGCATCCTACAAAACATGTAGAGATCTTCAGAGAGAATTATTAGCTACTGGTGTGAACGTTGATTCTTCGACAGTTTGACGAAGTCTTATTAAAGCTGGGAGATTTGCAAGAAAACCAATCGATAGACAGTTTTTAACACCTGCAATGAAGAAAAAACTTTTGGATTGGGCCAGGAAATATCAATCCCGGCCTGCACAAGATTAGAACGTTGTATTCAGCGACGAAACGCATTTTCTTGTTGAAGGGTTTCGACCAAGATTTGTCAGGTGAAGTGGCGGAGAACATCTTATTCAAACAGTTAAGCACCCTCAGAAACAGATGTTTTGGGGTTATTTTATTTCTGGAGGACCTGGTAGCTTAGTATCAGCTGAAGGGATCATGAACTAAACAATACATTTTTATAATAGAAAATAAAATTGTGCATATGATGCAAATGTTCGCTGGTGGTGTTGGTATCTTTCAACAAGATCTTGCTCCATCCATACTTCTAAGTTAACACAACGAATTTTTTTTTCCAAAACAGAAAATAATGATTTTGGAATTGCCTGGTAATTCTCATGTAAATGCCTTTGAAAAAATGTGGACCATTGTAAAGTGACGCGTGAGAGTAAAATAGACTGCCCAACAAAGAAAACAACGATTGATAATGTTATAAAGGCTTGGCTTCGTGATAACGAGAGAAAAACTTTATGTTCTAATTTAGTGGAATCTATGCCAAACCGTGTACAGGATCTCATTCAAGCTAGAGGAGGACATATTTTGTATTAGATTGCTATACCATGCATGTAAGTTGAACTATACTAATTAAACAACATTTGTAAAAATGTTTGTGTTTGTCCCAATTAATTCGCACAGGACTGTACTGAAAAAAAAATTAACGCAAACCGTGCGCCCAAATTTAACTTTTTAAAGAATACATTTTAAAAATAATATCCTCAAAAATAATTGTAATTTTGATGAAAAGAACCAACAAATGTATTAATAAATTGATAAATATCTGTGGTGATGATTGAGATGCATATTATGTATGGATAGTACAATACGTATAAAGTATAACAACATCGAATCAAATAACGTCGTCAATTGGCTCGATCTACCACCAATAAAGGAATACCATTCCTACGCTTATTCAAACGCACTAATTTTGCTAGCACATGCTCGAAAATTACTCTTCTCTTATAGTTTGTACTTTCCTCGCACATGTTCAAGCACAATAACATGGATTGAAGATAACACTATTTTAATTGGTTAATTCTTTTGTGTTATTATTCTCTTATTCTGTTGTGAAAAATGATTAAAATTGGAAACTTACTTTCTTACTTTATTCGAAAGTGAACGCGTTTAAGTATTACCAAATATATGGTCTAATACGTAAGTACCCGAAAGACTATGGAGCTTAGAAGAATAAGAAAAGTAGCGGAACTGCAAAATAGCATATAGATTTGTACTTATTCGTATTCTTAGGATGGCGTCTACATAAGTAAAACTCTTTTGCCATGATTTTGAATGCAACTACTGTGTTTTGATCATCTAAATATAGTAATTAAATCTTTCGTTTATTTCAAGTGCACACGTTTTTTTTAAGTGCAATATTTAATTCTTCTAAATCTACGCTAATTTATTTGTATTCTGCTATAGTCAAGAGTGATTAAAATCGCGCCGAACAGGCAAAAGATGGAATGTACATTTTATTCAAGATGGCCGCCTTGCACCTCGCGAAATATGAAGAGTAAAAAGTATTACTAAAAGTGATGAAACAACTGAGAACTGTAGAATTACAACTATTTAAAAAGGTTTAAAAAGTGGAATAGAAGATATTCCCTTTATTTTCCAAGTAAAACGGCGCAGAAAAGTGAAGAGGGAAATTGAATATGAAGAATTTCAAATGATTGTAAAAAAAGAAATTAAAATAAGCGAAAGCAGTAAAAAATTAAAAATAAATAAATAAATCATTTGAGACTGAAAGAAGAATTAAATACTAAAAAGGCAACTTCATTATGGGAAGTGAAAAAAACTACGAAATCATTTATTAAAAATAAAACTATAGAAATTAGCTATTTACTACCATTAAAAAATGAATTCTGTCTGACAGAGTTGGAATTCACCTCGCAATTTATTATTTTTGAGAAAAATTTGTTTTTACCAGATTTATCACATTTCCCACCGGGCGAAATCAGTAAAATCTTAACTAAGGTACGAAATAAGAAATTCAATCCCTTAAAAAAATGAAATTGACCAAAAGAGTGAAGACTAGATTTTGGTATATTATTATCTCGAGTATGGCATGGAACCTTAAAAGCTTGAAGAATTGAAATGACTTCTGATTGTACGGATTTAAATATTTTGTTCCTGTTTATTTTGATAAAGTTAACCCTTCAATAGCTCAATTACTTTTATTTAAAAATATGTTGATGAAATAATAAAATATACCACTACTGAGATACATCAAAAGCTTTTTTTTTCATTTAAAATTGTCTAAAAATAACTAAAAACAAGTTCAACACACACAAATACTCTACGATAGCGAATCGATTATATCATTAAAGCCTTTCTGAGTAAAAACGGTAGAATCTGACGTTTTCATTTATTAATATAGCTTTACCTTGTCTTAGCAAACCGTCGTCGCTTTGGAAGCTCACGTTTTTATTGTGTCCATTTACTTTTACCGCGTCTTTGGAGACCATCTTCATTCAGGATGTTGACTCAAAGCTCTACCGCTTCTTTGGAGACCGTCCTCATTTAGGATACTGATTTATAGCTTTATCGTGTCTTTGGAGACCGTCTTCATTTAGGATGCCGACTTATAGCTTTACCCTGTCTTTGAAAACCGTCCTTATTTAGGATGCTTACTCACAGCATTACCCTGTCTTTGGAGAGCGCCCTCATTTAGGAGGCTGACTCATAGCATTACTCTGTCTTGGAAACTGTCCTCGCTTGTGAAGCTTACGCCATATTATATCCGTACACCTTTACCTTGTCTTTGGACACCATCATTCATTACGGATACTGACTCACAGCTTTACCCTGTCTCTGTAAACTGTCCTTGCTCAGGATACTGGCACATAGCTTTATTTTGTCTACAGACACCGTTTTCATTTGGAAAGCTGACGTATTTATTGTGTCTGCAAAGCATTACTCTGCTTTCTCCCGCCGTTTTCACTTAAGAAGCTGATTTTTTTATTGCATTAATATCGATTTACTTTGTCTTCGGATATCGTTTGAGAATTAATTCCTTAATTATTTTTTGTTCATTTTATTAATAAAAATATGCTCATATTATCTTTCAGTAAAAAAATTGTTGGGATTCACGGCTCCACGTTTGATAAAAAAGATATTAGCTTTAACTCTCCATTTTTTGAATTTTTAATTTTAAATCATTTTCAAATCATAATTTGCCCCAATTATTAATCCTTTATTTTCAACAAATATATAACTCTCAAAAATATTATCGTTAAGAAATGTATGGAGTAAAATTGCAACAGTAAATTTTCCCCTTCAATTATAAAAGCATCTTAAGTATTTCTAAAAACAGACATGTTATTAATCCCAGTAAAAATGTCTTCATTTTTGACTCTTCCAAATAATTTGATAGAATATGGAATGTAACTGCATACAACTTAAACAGAGCTAGACTTTGTCATTTTATCAGAAAAATGCAGATATATATATGTATAAAAATATCTGTGTCAGAAAATAAGCAAGGGAAGGTGGCAATTGGAGTCCGAATAATATTATTAACGATATATATGTGGGAATTTCCATATAGACCACACTCTAGAGAGCGTTGGCGACGCAAGCCACCAGCGAGCGAACTAACCAGAGGGAGCCAGCGAGCGGTCTCGACGAGGAGGTCTGACAGCTAGCACTGCTGAAAAAGGAAAGCAACCGGGAACCAACTGACCGTGTAGGGACCAGTGGCCCAATCCTGGAAGGATAGTCACGTGAATGTGACATATTCATCACCTGAATTACATAAGCCATCGTGAACTGTACAAGAACGTTGTTACCATTGTGAACTGTGGTATGATAATTGTGATGTGAATACAAGACTGAGAAACCATTGTTGAGTCCAAGTATTTGTCTAAGCGTTATTAATTATATATCTGTGTAGTAGTGTGTAGTCCTGTAACAAGTGTCCACATTAAACGTTAGTCTTAGTCAAACTAGAGTCGTCAATTTAAATACCCCTAGAACTCCATGCCATAACCCCCCATATATATATATATATATATATACACTAATTAATAATACTTCACAATATATATAGTAAGTAATTTTCGTTACTCCTTGTTCATTGAAACACTCATTGCCATTTGCACCAAAAACTTAAGAACTTTTAGCCCTACTAAATAATTTAAATCGTCAAACCTCGCTTATTTTTACTCGTTAAGGCAATTGAATTTCAAAGATGTTTAGTTTTAAAAATACTGAGCTAAATTTTTTTAAACTTAACTCTGATCCAAATGGACATTTCTGACCCACGAGCTAGTACTAAAAAAATATAAACAAAATTTGACCCACGTCTCAAAAAGGTTCGCCATCCCTGCTTTATATATTGATAATATAGTATAGAGGTGGGGAACCTGCGACCTCTGTGAGGTTCTTTTGCAACCCAGGGTCGTTTTTAGGTTTAGGCACTTGCCTAGGGTGCAAAAGATTTTGGGGCGCAAAAAAGTGGAGGACGAAATAAAAAATTAAAATTTACAGCGAACGTACCACCACTACGAAGCTCTTGACATAAGATTCTTGATATTCAGAAATCTTCATGAAAAGGAGCTAGAAAATGTGACAAAATAGGCGAAATACTTCGTTCAAAGCTACCCCAAAGGCATCGATGAAGAACAGTTTATGCAAGAGTGTCAATATCTCAAAATGCATATGAAGGTGGAAAAAATAACAAGACGAGTCTCTTCCTACTTGAAGAAAAACAAGTTGAAAGTACCTTCCCAAATTTAGAAGTCGCAGTGAGAATTCACTTGACTTTCCTTATGATTAACTATACAGCAGAGAGAAATTTTTCTGCCCTTAAGAAAGTAAAGATTGAAATTTAATCTCCTATGGAAAATGAAAAATTTAATAGTTTGGTATTGTATGGGCTCAAAATGATGTTCAATGAAATTTATTACAACGATGACATTAATAATTTTGCTACGACCAAAGCTCGAAGAAAACCTTTGCTGAACAAGTACAATGATAATGACAGTAATTTAACGTAGACTAAGGATGTCGAAAAGTAAAAGATAGTAAAGTGATAAGCGATGAAAAAGATGATAATTAGCAACCTGAAAACAATTCACACAATAGTACACAAATAATACAGTAATTGCAAACGATTTAAGTGATTTACTGTACTAATTTATAAAAGGGCGGGTGATTCAATAAAGAAATGAACAAGAGTACCCAAACCACGCCACTATCCTTTCCTTACGGCTACCGGTTGCCAGTATAGGACACAGGGGGTCCATAGGTGGTGGATAATGGAAAGACTCTCCAAAGAACAAAAACAAAAAAAAAGGGAATTGAGTTATGGGGGAAAATCCGTCCCGAACCAAACCTGGCAAGGTAAGAACTGGAAAAGGGGGATGCTCGGGAAATAGTGAGGGGGGGGGTAACAATTTGAAGTGTCTAGAGAGCCAGGGAGGCTAAAAAGTGCCCCGGTGTGATCTTCATAAAAGACAGCACTTGTGTTAATTATTATTTAATTATATATATTACAACCGTTCGTAAATCAATGGGCAGGGGGGGAAGGCATGTATGTATGTATGTTTCAATGACTGCTTGTGGGAATAGCCAATTGTACATTTCAAACGTTAGAACGCCACCCACAGTGCAACATGGCAACATTACCAGACATGCTCATTTAGAGGATCAATTAAGGCTTCACTTCATGAAACTTGATATCCAAATGTATATGCTTACATAAATAAAAGTACCAAAAGTAAAATATGGAAAGCTACAACGGTATCTATGAATTTAATTTTATGAAGAAAATAATAATCAATTATTGTTATAACAAGTTAGTACCCTTATGTGAATACAAAAATATTGTATACTGTATTTTTTATGTCAAATAATAAATAAATAAGGAATAAATTTTTTAATAATATTTCTAAAAATGCAGAAGATTGTTAAATCTATACACAAATTATAACTTCATAAAAGTTGCATTTATATCTACATCAACCTATGCGACTTCTTAATTTACATGTGACTTCTAATGGAAAAAAGGTTACCCACCTTGGCAATAATAAATACCTCCTACAAATTTTTGGTTTCATTACACTTACAGCAATTATATATATATATTCTTTGAGGCTACAACAATGAAAGCTCAAGACTGTATAATTTTAAGTAATTATACAATTAAATGCACAACAGTATGTTTTTGTAGCAGAATAAAAATCATTGTTAATGTGCGAATATTGTTTAAAATAAGGCATTGTTTTCTAACAATAATATGCGTTCAGATTGAAACTAGCATTTATGAACTCTGCATTGAAAAGAATTTACTTTTTTCACCAAGAAATATAATCAGATTTGCTCAAATTTTCTTACTTTGAATAATTTGTTTCAACTTCTAAAATTTCTGTCACATAAACTGAAAGTTACTGAGCATAAAACAGAAGGAAATAATTACAGCTGGTTTCCCTTTATTTCACCAACAGACTTAAGTTTCATGTACTAGGTGAAGCTGTTTCTTCTTCCTATTTTTAGAAACTTGAACAATTTATTTAAATCAACAAAATCCTGTAAGGAAATCGAGAGAGAGAGAGAGAGGAAAATCATAAAAGACAAAATTTCCTGATCTTTTCCTGCTCATAAAAATAGATCATTCAACTAAAACTGAATTCAACCGATTAAAAAATGGAATCCAAAAATAATTCTCAACTAAAAAAAAAAATGGCGTTCAGTTCTTAGAGACTTGGACAACATACTTTGATCAACGAAACACAGAAAGATGGAGATCCCATTTAGAAAAGTAAAATAGATTCTTCTGCACATGAAGATAGCTCAATCAAGCAACAAAAATTCAGTAATAGAAGAACAAAATGCAAGAAGAATTCTCTACTATACAATTAAAGAAATTATGATCTCCAGTTTTTCTAATTTTGAACAACCTATTTTAAATCACCAAAAACCTGTAAAGAAACGAACACTTCTTTGCAATTAGAAAATCAAACAGATTTTATTCCACAGGAAGACATCTCAATCATTGAAAACCAAACTGATCAACAGTGGAACAAAAACCAAGAAGAATTCTTAATTTAGCAGTAGATTAACTTTGTTAATGCTTTCGTATAATGTTGCACAATCTACTACAATAATCAAGATTCAGTAAAGATTTTCAAACAGATGAATTCTTACCTTTTTAGTATCAGAAAAAAGGAACAGATTCTGTTGCATGGAAAGACAATGAATTCAATCGGCAACAAATTCAGAAATAAAAGCAGAAAAATTTTTAAAAAAGTACTCTCAACTTTAGCGTACTTGAACAATTATACCGTCAGATCTTATTACTTTAACTAATCTACTCAAATCACCGAAATCAAGTAAGGAATTTCAAAGAAATAAAGATTTCTTAATTCAGCAGCAGATCAGAGCACAAGAAGAGAACTCTCAACTTTACTTGAGAAGAACTTACTCAAATTCTCTTAATATTGAGCAATTTAGTTAAGCCAACGGAATCCAATGAAGAATTTCAAAGGTATGAAAAACACGAACAAACTAAAAAAGTAGATTCACACCAGCATAGGAGAAGGCTTAGTCAATTAGCATTAAAATTCAGCAATAGATGAACGGTATAGAAGAATTCGCTACATTGCGATAGAAGTAACGATCATTAGCACAGATAAAAACACAATAAAAGAACAATTAAAGAACAAAGAAAACAGTTGACTAATGAAATTTGACCCAGGACATGTGAGCTTCAAGAACTCAGACACAAAAAGTTCTCAAATAAGAAAAAAAAGCCCCAACAAAAAGGTAAAAAAATCCTCATTTAAATAGTATGAAGGAAAAAAAAGCAATCTTAAATATTTCTTGTTTAAGTGTAACAAAACGTTGGTATAAATGTAAGGGTAAGTATAATATTTGTATACATGGGATTTTACATGTATATATCTTATCAACCTGTGAATATCTACATTTTTTTTTGTTTAATTTTTTTAAAGTGAAGAATTATTCAAAAACTTTTCAGAAATTTAGAACTATATTTTTAAAACGTTTTTAATGATTGCAAAGGGGTATTTTATATATGCATATGTTTGCCTTATTAATTTATGTTTAAAAGTTTGAAGAGTTTTTTCATTTCAATAGTATTTTCATTTCAATGTTCAACGCTACACAGTGCTCTAAAAATGACCAAAATACAATTTTTCTTCTTTGAATTTTTTGATGTTTATTATCTAGTTTAAAATTCTGCTTCGAATTCTAGATTTAACATCCAATTATTATTAAAAATATTTGAAGTTTTTTGAGCATTGGGATACTCAAAACGTATGCATTAATATACCACAAAACCTTAATTTTTGTCGATTCTAATCGTCTCCTTTTTTCCTGTTTAAGATAGTCTTAGAATATTTGTAGGAACTTTAATATACACTCATGTCCATAAATTAAGGATAATTCAGAATCACACAGAAATTGAACTCTAAAATAAAAATTTCACCTGTAGAATTATCACACACATCTTAAAGAAGAATATGCAAATTACAGGAAACCACCAGATGGCGCGGATAGTACGTCACAATGACGAGAGTATAAGAGAGGTGTATATAAGGAATGGTGGCAAAGAAGTAAAATTGTTCACAAGCGCTTTAAAAGCCTTTCAGTGCAATAACCGCATAGTTATGGCACAAAGGAAGCATTTGGATGATTTTTTACGTGGTAGAATTATCGGACGACTGGAATGTTGACGTATGTAGTTGGAAGTATCCGAGGAACTTGGAATTACCCTGAGTGTCATCTCCAGGCTTTGGCAACGATTCCAAGATGATGGTAATGTGAGTAGATGTTACAGCACAGGGCACCCCCAAGTTACAACGCCAAATGAGGACCGGTATTTGGCAGTTACTGCCAAAAGAAACAGACGGAGCACAGCATCAGACCTATCTCATAAGCTCTCTTCAGCTACCGATACGACAGTTTCAAGGCAGACCGTGAACAGACGCTTAGGGCACATTGGTCTATATGCTCGTAGGCCTGTCAGATGTGTTCCCCTTACCGCAACTCACTGTCACCTGCGATTAACGTGGAGTAGAGGGCATGCATTGTGGACACAGCAACAGTAGTCTTGTGTGATGTTTTCTAACGAGTCCAGGTTTAGTTTGCAGTCTGATTCTCGCCAGACTGTCATATGGAGAGCGCCAGGTACCCATTACCACCAGGTACCCATTACCACCAAGCATCCTGCACCACCGTTGAACGACACAGTTACGGTGGTGCAGGATGGCTCGTTTGGGGAGGAATTATTCTTGGTTCCAGAACTGACCTGCATGTTCAGAGTGTAACGATGACAGGCCACATCTATCGGGATGTCATTCTGGAACAACATGTACGTTTGTTTCGGGCACCATGGGTGCTGAATTTCTGTCGCCCGTCCTCACCATGCAAACATTGTAGACGAATGCCTTCAATCGGAGGATATCACCCGTATGGATTGGCCAGCATACTCACTGGACTTGAATCCAATAGAGTATGTGTGGGATATGCTTGGCCGACGAATTGCAGCCCGTCAACCCCCTCCCACCTGTCTACCGGAACTTCGGAGGGCATTGCTTGATGAGTGGTGTAATATTCCCCAAGATCAGATTGATAATTTGATACTCAGCATGCGTAGGCGTTGTAAGGCCTGTATTGCATCGTCCGGGAGACATACTCCGTATTAACCATCATACTAACCATGTTATACTGTTTTTTTGTAAATAGGTTATATTTTAAAATTTGCTCCAGGAGTAAAAATCGCAATTTTTATTAATTAAGTCAAACATATAGCATCTTTTTTGCTCTTTACATTTTGTTTAATAAATAGACTTTACAAATAAGTCAAATTTGTTTTGCTTCTGTCTCTTTCTTTGCCTGAACTTCATTATCCTTAATTTATGGACATGAGTGTACATGTACTATAAACATATTATGGATTTAGGTGTGAGAATTCTATCGAGTTCATAAAAGTCAAAGCTGATATTTTTAGAATTTTTATGGTTTTTTCTTGAGTTTATTTTTAGAAAAATGAAATTTCGCAAAAGAGTCAGACTTTCAATTCAGCACTAATTTTTCCTCAATAAATCCTGAAATATAAACACTCCACACAACTAAAAAATATTAAAAACAGAACATTTTACAAAATTTTAAAAAATTCAAGCATTTAAGTTAAAAAAAAAATTCTAAATAATTTCTTACCAAGCGGACTTTTTCTCAGGGTCAGTTTTATAAAATAAATTGTAAAGAAATCACCAATTATTTTCACCATTACTGTTACTTTTTTCAATTTTTTGAAAAAAATGCACTCTGTAGCTTTGAACGTAATTGTGGTTTGGTGCACACACAAATATATACACTGGCGTTCCAGAAATTACGCAACGATATAATTTTTAAGTAGACAGTGACAGAGTTGTAAAAAAAGAATTTTATGCGATAAGTACAATGAACACTCCTTTCGGTAGAATGGTGAATAATAAGTTAATATCCGGAACAAGACGTCATATAAAGGACACAAAACACATGCTGTCAGCGCTTGCAGGGAAGGTGCATATTCACTGTAAATTCAATATCGTACGAGCAGTACTGTCAGAGGAAAACACTCAGTCTGTTTTCCACATTTAAGAATAATACACATGCTTGTAGAGAGACTTCTTGCGATAAATGCAGTCGAAGAGTTTGGAATTGACAAAAGTATTGTTTTACGAAGAAAGCCTTCCGAATCATAGGTACAGCTATGAAGAAAAAATTAATGTTACCATCAATAAGTAAAAAAAAACATCAATAAAAAGTCGACAAATCATCCTGCAGGTGAAAGGAGGTTGATACCAATTCATATACAACATTACTCTGCAATGATGTGTGGCAATGCAAGTGACCATGCATTTTTATAAATATTGCTGATTCACAGCGTCCCATTGATAGTTGTCCATCAGAGGGGATGCTTAAGCCGATATGAAGAACATAGATTGTATATCTTACTATAATCACGTCCTCTTTGTAGAGTTAAGTGAAAGATTGTTTTGCAATTGCGTACGCAACGGCATGACAAGTACCATCGACAATCGCCATCACAAATGTAGCTCATTCACTCGCCATCTTGAACGCAGCCTCCCATTGTGATAGCTGTCCATCGGTACAAGGAACACATATTTTACATCTTACTGGAATCACATTCTCTTCTTAAGAGAAAGTGCAGCATTAATCTCCAACTAAGTACGCAACATCATGACAAGTATTGTGGCCACACGTTATCTTATGTGTTGCCCATTCACTCGCCCACCTGAAAGCAACATCTTATTGAAAGCCGCCCTTCGGTGGAAACGCTTAAGCTGATATAAGGAACATAGACTGTACCATCTTATTGGAAAAGCATCCTCTTCAAAGAAGAGGGCTATTTCAGTGTCACAAACAGTTATGAACACGGATACGATTTTAACCAACTAACCTCAGAGGATGGATGATATTGTTACGTTGATCATGGAGTGCACTGTCGGAAAAGTCTTATGATAGAATTTTCTGAGCCTAAAAATTTCAAAGGCAGGACTGTCACTAAAAACTACTAATGTCAGTAAGTGTTTTTCCTCTCACATGCGTCTTTTCAGAGAAGACGCTAAAGTATATATATAGACTTCGTGTTAGTGAGCATAGCGTACGGCAATGCATGACTCTTGCTGTTTAGAAGCTGCTGGAAAATGAAGATATATCGCTAAACTGAGTGAACAGCAATTTTAATTCTCTGATTTAAATCCCACAGAAGATGCATGTGAAGCTTTGGGGAAACAACAATTGGCAAAATTATATCCTCTAGAAAGCACCTGTTATTGTTATTGCAAGCGGTTATTCAACAGTGAAGTAAATTCGCAAGGCTCTAAAGCAGAACAAATTCTTAGTGGACTGTGTATTGTCTATTTTATATCTCCCACAAAATAAAAATATAATGCTGTTGCACTCATAACGCGCATGGTTATCACAATGTCACAAGTTGTTTTCCCTCATCCAAAACGTTCTCAATCTCATTGTCCTCTTTGGTCAGTAATATCGCACATCCTGTGGTGGAGGGACTGCCCATTGTATGGGGTCCACCTTTTTAGGATGGGAAGAGCTTAACAAGGAAAGTACACATTTTCTCTTAATGATTTAACATCACCCAACTACTGAAGCTGGAATGGAAACTCTTACATCAAGAATAGCTTAATAATATGATGAGTTCGGAAAGAAGAGCATTGTAGTTAAAGAAAGTCGTATCTTTTTTACGAAGTAATATGTACTTATTGTTCCAACTCTAGGGAGGAGAATCTTATGTACCACAATGCTAATTTTTCGATAAATCCTTTTCTATTTTATTTCATCAGTTCAGAGTTGCACGTCTCCTCAGAGGAAATAAAGCCAGGAAAGAAAAAGAGAAAAAACACAGTCGTTTCTTAGGTTTTACACATCCGTGTATTTGTATGTGTGTGTGCTAAAAACGCTTTGTTAGATTCCTTGAGTTATTTGCATCCTCTGTAAAAATATACAACTTTAAAAGCGAATATATAAGGATGACTTAAAATAATATAAATTCTAAAAATCATTCAAAACAAAAATGTATTCTCAATTATTTTACAATCTTTAAGTGTGTGAGTGTATGTTTTAAGCATTGTTCATCTTAGAGGCATTAATATTACAAATCAAATTTATTCTTATGCGCATAAAATTAAGCGCACATAAAACTTAAAAAGTCCCTTTCTTTAAACACCGCCACCAATAATAATAATAATAATAATAAGCAAACAAAAAATCCTAGTCCTATTTTTTTGCTACGTAATTCCGGATAGGAGAGTAAATGTTTGTGTGTATGTGTGTAGTTTTTTTCTCTCATCCTTGTACACAAAAATTTGCGTTATTTTTCATGTTAGTGTTCATCGCAAAAACAAAAAAAAACAAAAAAATTGTAAAAGTAAAAATGATGCTATATTTAGCACCAAAAAAATATTAAAGTTTTTCATGTGTGTGTGTTCGTTTTTTTTCACTGTGTGAATGTGTGAATGTGTGTGAGTGTTTTTTTTTGTTCTATGCAAAAATTTGCGTAATATGTCATGTTTATGTTTTTCTTCTTTTTATGTGTTCTATTTCTTTTATTTTGTGAATGTGGGTGGGAGAGTGAATGTATGTGAGTGCCTTTTTTTGTTCTTCTACGCAAAAATTTGCGTAGTTTGTCATGTTTTTGTTTATGTGTTGGTCTATTTTTTTTACTGTATGAATGTGGGTGGGATGGTGGGAGAGTGAATGTGTGTGTGAGTGTTTTTTTTTTGTTCTTCTACGCAAAAATTTGCGTAGTTCGTCATGTTTATTTTTTTTTTTATGTGTTTGTCTATTTTTTTTTCTGTGTGAATGTGGGTGGGAGAGGTGAATGTGTGTGAGTGTTTTTTTTTGTTTCTTCTACGCAAAATTTGTGTAGTTTGTCATGTTTATGTTTTTGTGTTGGTCTATTTTTTTTTTACTGTATGAATGTGGGTTGGGAGAGTAAATGTGTGTGTGAGTGTTTTTTTTTGTTCTTCTACGCAAAAATTTGCATAGTTTGTCATGTTTTTTTTGTTTTTATGTGTTTGCCTATTTTTTTTATTGCGTGAATGTGGGTGGGAGGTGGGAGAGTGAATGTGTGTGAGTGTTTTTGTTTTGTTCTTCGCAAAATTTGTGTAGTTTGCCATGCTTGTGTTTTTTTGTGTTCATGTGTTTGTCTATTTTGTTTTCTGTATGAATGTGGAGGATGAGAGTATAAATGAATGATTGTATTTTTTTTTTGTCCGTATATGAGTCGTTTTTTTTGGAAAGTTTTGTAATTCCACTTTATATTAAATGGAGATATTTACCACTCCCAAAGTAATTAAATTTGTAATTTTTTGTGAATGTGTGCGTGTTTTTTTTTTTTTTTGTTCTTCTACGCAAAAAATTTCGCAGTTCCTCATGTTTTTTTTTGTTTTTTATGTGTTTGTCTATTTTTTTTCTGTATGAATGTGGGTGGGGTGGTGGGAGAGTGAATGTGTGTGAGTGTTTTTTTGTTCTTCTACTCAAAAATTTGTGTAGTTCTTCATGTTTATGTTTATGTGTTGGTCAATTTTTTTTACTGTATGAATGTGGGTGGGAGAGTGAATGTGCGTGTGAGTGTTTTTTTTTTGTTCTTCTACGCAAAAATTTGCGTGGTTCGTCATGTTTTTTTTTGTTTTTATGTGTTTGCCTATTTTTTTTTATTGCGTGAATGTGGGGGGGAGGGTGGAAGAGTGATTGTTTTTTGTTTTTGTTTTGTTCTAAGCAAAATTTGTATAGTTTGTCATGCTTGTGTTTTTTGTGGTGTTCCTCTATTTTTTTTCTGTGTGAATGTGGGTGGGAGGGTGGGCGAGTAAATGTATGTGTTGTTTGTTGTTTGTCTACGCAAAAATTTGCGTAGTTTTTCATGTTAATGTTTTTTTGTGTGTGTTTGTGTGTTAATCTTTTTTTACTGTGGGTGGGAGGGTGGGAGTATATGTGAATGACTGTATTTTTTTTGTCCGTATATGAGTCGTTTTTTTTATAGTTTTGTAACTCAATTTTATAGTAAATGGAGATATTTACCACTCCCAAAGTAATTATATTTGTAATTTCATTAACTACGTAAATTTATATTGACAAAATGATGAAAATCTTGAAGGATTTTTTGGGAACTGTTTATGGATAAAAGGACTCATAGCAGATTGCATTCAATGTTATGATTAACTAACGGTTTGTCAAAAATGGACTTACACCGCTTTCAAAGGAAAAGGGTTCATATGCAGAAAGTTGCATAATTTTACATTTTTATGTTTGTTTTTTTATTCATTAAAAATTTCAATCATTTTCATCTTTTCTTCACATAAAAGCGAATTGGTTATAGTTCGAAAGTGCAAGTGAGAGTGCATGTCAATGCGTTTTTGTTTTGAATGTTGTTTAGTAGTTGTACGCATAGAATTGGGTACATTTTTTTTTAATGGCATTATCATAAGAATATACATTATTTGCCTTTTTTGCTTCTAAATTTTTTCATCTAATACTTCTGTTAAATATTTATATAAAATGTGTGAGTACAATATATTTATGAATTGAAAAGTATTTTTGTTTAAACAATTTCTGACTTGTTTTTGCTTTTTAATTTTATTGTTCATATCCTGTATATTTTGTCAAGTTCTTTGATGAGTTTATGTTCTTTTATGCATGTGTATTAGATGTACAATAAAGATTTATCTCCTGAACTGTGTTTTTTTACTTGTGAATAAATACTCAAATTTATTTTACTATCACAATGGATCATATGCACACACCTTTAAATGATCAGACATAATAAAAATCTTTGAATACTTTTAAATATAATTACAGAATGCCCTTTATTGAATTTAAAAAGTAGAGAAACTGAACTACTTAGTTAGATAATGACATAACTACACAGTATAAAGACTAAATAGCAAGGGAAGGGGGCAACCTAGAATTAAAAAGTAGTAGAAAAAGAGAGAGGTAGATAAGAGAGAGCGACCCAAGTTATATACAGTGTCAGCCGTGAACCCAATTCATACCAAAGAAAAACTAAATTCATCAGAGCAACATCAATTCACCATTTTTATTCAGAGAAATCTATCTACTACATTCTTTTGGCTCCTTGCCAAAGACAAGATACACAAGCAGCTCGTTTAAGCCATTACATCATTACGTCACCAATGAGTAATATAATAAATTCACCGCGTGACCCTGACACCTTCCCCCGAGAGTCATATTAGATCCGAAGATCAAATATGGCTAAACAACCTAAGGGTCACACGTTACATACACACAAAAAAAAAACACTGCTTAAGCACTATCTTAAGATTATACACTACATAAAAACCAACATATTAAATTTTACACAAATATACTACTTAACTTAATCATCTAAAAATAAAGTTTAAAGTTCAATTATTCTTAAATCCTTCTAAAAGTTCTTATTTATAACTACGGTTTACACTTACAGTCTGGATAGCGCATCTGCATTAACTAGTTTTGATCCTTTTATGTGACTTGCTTCAATTTCATGGCGTTGAATTGCCAAAGCCCACCGCTGTAATCTCGACATTGGGATGCAGCACTAGTAAGAAACACTAGGGGATTATGATCGGTTAGTAAGAATATCTTTGCTCCACACAGTAAAGTTTCAAATCTTTTCAGAGCCCAAATAATAGCATACACTTCCCTCTCAATTGTTGACCACTTTTGTTGGCTTGGATTCAGTTTCTGGCTCCCGAAAGCTGTGGGATGAATGTTGTCTTCTCCATCCGACTGACCTAGACAACATCCGACCGCCGTCTGAGATGCATCCGTATGCAAGTAGTACGGTTTATCTATGTCTGGGTCTTGCAATTCTGTAATTCCACATAGTGCTGTCTTCAACTCCTTGAAAGCATTTTCAGCCTCCTTGCTCCATGGAATCTCATTAGGGACTTTCTTTTTCGTGAGCTCCGTCAATGGTAGAGCAATTTTTGCAAAAGTTTGGAATATACTGTCTATAAAAATTGCATAATCCTAATGCACTTCTCAGTTGCTTCTTGGTCGTTGGTGCCTCTAAGTTCTGAATCGCTTTTATTCTTTCTTTGTCAGGTGAATGTCTACCTGAACCAATGACATGTCCTAAGTATTTAACTTGTTGTCTTGCAAACTCACACTTTCCTAAATTCACTGAGAAGTTAAAAATGCTCCAATCTTTTGAAAACTTCTTCCAGATGATCTAAATGTTCTTCCATGTATCAGAGAATACGGCTAAATCGTCGATATACGC
>BMAO01000597.1:0-53714 GCA_019973975.1 Trichonephila clavata
GTGGTGTAATGGCATAATAAAGCAAAGCAAGCAAAAAGATAAAGACTAGTTTGCTACAATTTTATTGTATAAAATAGTGGATTTTTAAAATGAAGAAAATTTTCTGAGTTTTTTTTTATTGATTATAGAGTTAAAGTTTGATGCATATTATTTGGAAAAATATACAAGATGCTTTTATGCATACATCAAGCATAGAAAAATAATTACAGCAAAAGTCAATTAATGATACTAAAATTAATAAATAAACAAATAATTTTTTATGTTAGGATTCATTTTCATCTTTCGCTCTCTTGGTAAATGTAAATTTTACACAAAGATTAAAGTCAGTGAAAAAAATGCATTTTTTAACAAATACTGGAGATTTTATTAATACTCAAATGTACTTTGAAAGATTTCTGACAGAAGGTAAAAAAGACATGTTCCTTTCTTTCTTCCTGTCTTTTCAATAACCAAGCATTTAAATTTCTTTGAAGGAATGAAATTCACCAGAAAACGCCATAAATGAGTGTAAGATATGAAAATAAACACACTCAAAAATGCAACAAAGGAAAAAATGAGGCTGATTGATTTGAAATTCTTTATGCCAAGATGTTTGTGAACTGAACATATATATAATTAAAACCTGTCCAATGAATGAATATCGGCAGTTTCAGCGCATCGAAGCTAAGCATCCAGTACACCAGTGGCGTAACTGAAAATATTAGGGCCCCAACCCAAGCCGTATTTGACTTAAGTCAAGCTTTGGGGCCTCTAGAGCCTTGCCCCTTCCCTGGGTTGCGAGGAAGTACGCTACACTACTACAGTAGACACCGATTCTTAATCGGATGTTCTTAAAGTGAGGAGCTAACAAGAATTTCATTATATTCGTTTTCAATGTACAAATTTGCAAAAACGTTTAAAAAGAACTGGAAGGTTATGTAATCGCATTATAAGTTATATCCACTAACATATGTTGGCGAGCTTGGCTTAGCTGGGAGCGCCAATATGCCAAAGTGGTTACTGTAAAAGCCTCATCAGAGGCAGTCCACTTATTGTCGTTCAGGAGAGAGGGTCGCTTTTTCGTCAATAGCGGGGTCAACGTCCCCCATAATAAATCTTGGATTTAAATCGCAGCTATTTGTCGTTATTGAACTTTCACTTCGTACACCTCTCGCCACATTTTTTGGCCACGCCGAAGCCGGAAAAAGGCCAGCATTTGAGTCATTTTAAAACAAGTAGGTTAGATATGTCTTCGATTAAAACTTTAAATCGAAAAGGGGCAACATACTTGCCCAATTAACAAAACTATCGTCGAAACCGTTAGATAATCTATCGG
The DNA here is from genome assembly GCA_019973975.1 of Trichonephila clavata. Classification (NCBI taxonomy): domain Eukaryota; kingdom Metazoa; phylum Arthropoda; class Arachnida; order Araneae; family Nephilidae; genus Trichonephila; species Trichonephila clavata. The sequence goes on from BMAO01000597.1 coordinate 1,316, forward strand.
AATTTGAATTGCGTACAACTTTGGACGTTATATGACATAAAAGTAAAGTTTGAAGACATCAAACAAGCCTATTTCGAGATTGACAATAATAAGGAGTTTAAAGATGTCGAGCCCATACTAAACAAAATAGATGAAGACATTCAAGATTTCCAGGTTAGTGGAAAATTACTACTTTATAAATTTACGGAAGTTGATAAATTTAAACATAATAATAGTTCAGAGCATGCTAATAATGTTCGGCTTCCTGAAATTCCACTACCACAGTTCGATGGACAATTTAGCAATTGGAGTTCATTTAAAAATCAGTTTCATAATTTAATTCAAAATAATCCCAAGCTATCGGACACTCAGAAATTGTTTTATTTGAATGCTTCGCTTAAAGGTGCTGCAAAGCAAGTGCAGTCACCGAATGATATACTTATGATTCTTTGCTTAAAGCTCTAACCCTTCGCTACGAAAGTACTAAACTTATAGTCGATAGTCACATACAAAACATAATAAATTATAAACCATTATTGAAAGACAACCCTGCCGAACTTCGTCTATTAATAGATACCTTGCAAAGGAATATTCGCTCTTTAGAGGCATTAAAATTTGAACGTAATAACTTAGTTGATATTTTGTTGATACATCTAATTTGTGCAAAATTAGACAAAGAAACTCATAGACAATTTCAATTAACTGTTGACTCGCATGATGTGCCTACTTTGGACACATTTTTAAACTTTTTTGAAAAAAGGTATCAAATTTTAGAAAACTTGAATCACGTGTGTTTTGACTCCAAACCCAAATTAAACGTTACAAATAATAATGGAAGAAATAATTTTCCATCCTACAAGTCAAAAAACTTTTTAACAAAATCTGCCTCTCAATATTGTGTTATTTGTGAAGAAAATCATTCTTTGTATAAATGTCAAGTGTTCTTAAAAACGGAAGTATCTGAACGTTTTGATTTGTGTAAATTTAAAAACCTGTGCCTGAATTGTTTGAATCCAGCACATAAGCTGATTAATTGTACATCAAAATCAAAATGCTCATTTTGTAATCGCAAACATCATTCCTTATTGCATCGAAATAATATACAACCCACAACGGAAAAGAGAAATCATTCGTCCTTGGTCAATCATTCTGCATTCCTAGATGTTCCTTCCCCCCAACGACGCATTACGCAATGGGTGAAAATATGACTCCGAACAGTGGGGAAACGATTCAGAATTTCGTTACCCAGTCAAAACAAACTCATGTTCTCCTTAGCACTGCATTTGTTTAAATTAGAGATGGTTGTGGTGAATATAAAAAGTGTAAAGCAATCTTAGACTTGGCATCGCAAGCGTCATTTATCACAAATAATTGCGCAACCTTTTTGGGATTAAAGAGAAGTAAAATTAATATATTCCAGTTGAAGGATTAAATGGTGCTACAGTAACTGTTGGTCAACAAGTTAACACAGTGCTATCAAGCAAAAATAACGAGTTCGTGACGGATATTGAATTCTTAGTAGTTCCTAAAATTACAGATTTAACGCCATCTCAGCAAATAGATATCACTAATTTACAATTGCCTAAGGGAATTACATTAGCAGATCCTCAGTTTTTCGAACCTTCAAAAATTGATATTTTGCTCGGTGCAAAGACATTCTTTGAAATTTTAAAACAGAATCAAATTAGAATAAGAGTAAAGAAATATTGCTCCAAAACACATATTTTGGATATTTAGTAACTGATAGTGTGCAAAGTGGTTCTAATAAAATTAGTTGTCATTTATCTGTTGTAGACACTCGATTAGATGACACTTTAAGATCGTTCTGGGAAATTGAAGCTTTGCCAGAAAAAACACTTGTCGATGATGAATTGAAATATTGCATGGAACATTTTAATGCTACGCACACTAGAGATAGTAATGGTCGATATATCGTCCAGATGCCCATAATAAAAGACAAAATTCAACTCGGTTCATCTAAAGATCTCGCGGTTAAAAGACTTAATAGCACTTTAATTCGATTAAATAGAAGCCCAGATGTTAAAAAATTGTACAATGGGTTTTTAGATGAATATAAAAACCTTGGTCATATGGAGGAAGTTAAGGAAGATATTCTTCCTAATCCTCATTACTACTTTCCTCATCAAGCTATACTAAGACCTGACAAAAGTACAACGAAATTACTAGTATTTAATGCGTCCTCCAAAACTTCGAATGGCATATCGTTGAATGATACTTTACTGAAAGGTGGAACTGTTCAAAATGACCTGTGGTGTACACTTCTTAGATTTCGTAAACACATAATTGCATTTTCAGCTGATGTGAAAAAGACAAGACATTCATCCCTCGCAACAAGATTTGTTAAGAATTGTTTGGAAAACTTCTGCTGATTCTCCTATGAAAACTTATCGTTTAACAACAGTGACTTATGGTACTACCTGTGCTCCATTCCTGTCCACTCGAACCCTTCTTCAGTTGTCAGAAGATGAAAAACAAAATTTTCCTTTAGCATCACCTATCGTCAAAAATGATTTTTATGTCGATGATGTTCTTAGCTGTGCACCAGATTTGGAAACAGCCATTGAGATTCAGCAACAATTAATAGGAATGATGAATGCTGGTGGAATGCACCTATACAAGTGGTGTTCTAATAGTCGTCACCTCCTTTCGAAAGTATCAACTGATGATCAAGAATACGTAGTTGGAAATGATGATCTGATCAGGAATAACATTTGGTTGTCTGGTCCAGATTTACTTCATAGTGATGTTGACTTTACAAATAATTGGGACTGTTCAAACACTGATCCTCTTTATATGAAAGAACTAAAGCCTATCATGAACACTTTTATCCAATCAACAGTGATTGACTTTTTTGATGACTTGTATAAACTTTCTAATAACTATATGAAATTAATTAGAATTTTAAGTTTTTTGTTTAGGTTCCTGCAGAAGTTTTGCAAGAAAAGAATGTAGCAGATATTTTTTAACGAGTAGAGAACTAAATCATGCTCGTGATGTTTTAGTGCGACAGGCTCAAACTCAGGAATTCAACGCGGAACTGAAGGCATTAAAATTGGGTAACAATATACCACCGCAAAGTAAGTTAAAATCTCTAAACCCTTTTTTAGATGAAAATCAGATTTTGCGAGTTGGAAGTAGATTAATTAATTCTGAATTAAGCGGAAATGCTAAACATCCTATTGTATTACCAAAAGGCCATAAACTTACCCTTTTAATATTAGATTATTTTCATAAAAAATTCTTGCACGTAGGACCAAATACTCTACTTCATCTCGTAAGACAGCAATTTTGGCCGATTAATGGCAGAAATCAGTGTAGACAAATCGTGCGTAATTATGTAATTTGTTTCAAAAACAAGCCAATTTTAACCAGTCAAATCATGGGTAACTTGCCTAAAGAAAGAGTAACGGAAACATTTCCTTTTTACCATACTGGTATAGATTTTTGAAGACTCTTTTTTGTTAAATTTAGAAATCAACGTAAAGGGATTTTGAATAAAGTTTATGTAGCTGTATTTGTATGTCTCGCAACTCGTGCGATTCACTTAGAAATTATGACTGAGTTAAATTCAGACGCCCTCATCGCTACTTTAAAACGTTTTTTCTCTCGTCGCGGAAAATGTGCAAGTGTAATTTCTGATAATGCCCCAAATTTTGTAAAAGCATCTAAAGACTTTAAAAAATTGCATAATCTTGTAATGCAACCAGATGAGAAAGTGTCTAGTTTTTTATCCACTGAAGGAGTACATTGGAAATTTATACCTCCCAAATATCCCAATTTTGGGGGAATTTGGGAAGCTGGAGTCGAGTCTTTTAAATTTCACGCAAAAAGAATAATTGGTAAAGTAGCTTTGACTCTAGAAGAATTTCTTACAATAATTTCTTACACCTGGTCACTTTCTCATCGGGCGTGCAATTAATGCTATTGTTGAACCAGATTTATGTTCTGCAAATGGTAACTTTGTTAAACGACCTATTTCAAAAATTGCTATTTTACCTATTGTGTAATGTAAATATTGAAAATTAATTTTTATTGCTTTGAATGTTGATTGTATTTTAAAGATGACTATTTCTTTTGATTTCGATTGTATTTTAATTCTTATTATGCTTTATATTTTTGATTATATATTTGTTCTTATTGTGTATGTTGTGTGATACCCTCTGTACAAATTTTATGAAAATGCATCATTGTTTTGAAATGTATATTTCAAGGCCCGGCGAGATGTTGGCGAGCTTGGCTTAGCTGGGAGCGCCAATATGCCAAAGTGGTTACTGTAAAAGCCTCACCAGAGGCAGTCCACTTATTGTCGTTCAGGAGAGAGGGTCGCTTTTTCGTCAATAGCGGGGTCAACGTCCCCCATAATAAATCTTGGATTGAAATCGCAGCTATTTGTCGTTATTGAACTTTCGCTTCGTACACCTCTCTCGCCACAACATAGGAAATGAGTGAGTCAGCCCCTGGCACATTGTAAATGAAGGCATCAGCTGAGCAGTGCTATAAATCTGCCGGAGAGAGAAATGATTGATATTTGTACTCCTTCAATTATAGCTTCTATCGAGCAGTTATATAAACTCGACGTAAGAAAAATATTGTGTCGGTACTGTTATATAAACTTTCCCTATACGTGCGATATATAAAGTAATCAAACCACAAACTACACTCAGTGGCGCAACAGCCCATAAGTGCTAAGGCCTACCGTGGAAATCTCAATTTTTGCGATCTTGCGCTCTGAGGTGGAGCAGATGTTCCGGTCAGATAGTCAATCTGATGCGAAAACCCTAGTTTTTATATCCTAATCAAGCTTGGTACTCATTTATCGACTCACTGAACGGATGAAAGGCTGAGTCGGCCTTTTCCAGTCCGGGATTTGAACCTTGATCTGTGGCAATGATGCGAGATATGCTACCATTCAGCCACTGGACTTCATATAAAATAATAATTTGTAATAAATCCAGTGTCTCCATAACTACACTCATGTCCAAAAATTAAAGATAATGAAGTTCAGGCGAAGAAAGAGACAGAAGCAAAAGAAATTTGTCTTATTTGTAAAGTCCATTTATTAAACAAAAGGTAAAGAGCAAAAAGGATGCTATATGTTTGACATAATTAATAAAAATTGCGATTTTTACTCCTTGGAGCAAATTTCAAAAAAGAACCTTTTACAAAAAACAGTATAACAGGGTTAGTATGATATTTAATACGGAGTATGTCTCCCGGACGATGCAATACAGGCCTTACAACGCCTACGCATGCTGAGTATGAAATTATCAATCTGATCTTAGGGAATATTACACCACTCATCAAGCAATGCCCTCCGAAGTTCCGGTAGACAGGTGGGAGGGGGTTGACGGGCTGCAATTCGTCGGCCAAGCATATCCCACACATGCTCTATTGGATTCAAGTCCGGTGAGTATGCTGGCCAATCCATACGGGTGATATCCTCCGATTGAAGGCATTCGTCTACAATGTTTGCACGGTGAGGACGGGCGTTGTCATCCATAAACAGAAATTCAGCACCCATGGCGCCCCGAAACAAACGTACATGTTGTTCCAGAATGACATCCCGATAGATGTGGCCTGTCATCGTTACACTCTGAACATGCAGGTCAGTTCTGGAACCAAGAATAATTCCTCCCCAAACGAGCCATCGTGCACCACCGTAACGGTGTCGTTTAATGGTGTTCTCTTGGTGGTAACGGGTACCTGGCGCTCTCCATATGAAAGTCCGGCGAGAATCAGACTGCAAACTAAACCTGGACTTGTCGGAAAACATCACACAAGACCACTGTTGCGGTGTCCACAATGCATGCTCTCTACACCAGGTTAATCGCAGGCGACAGTGAGTTGCGGTAAGGGGAACACATCTGACAGGCCTACGAGCATATAGACCAATGTGCCCTAAGCGTCTGTACACGGTCTGCCTTGAAACTGTCGTACCGGTAGCTGAAGAGAGCTGACGAGATAGGTCTGATGCTGTGCTCCGTCTGTTTCTTTTGGCAGTAACTGCCAAAAGAAACATTCAGTCCTCATTCGGCGTTGTAACTCGGGGGCAATCTGTGCTGTAACATCTACTCACATTACCATCATCTTGGAATCGTTTCCAAAGCCTGGAGATGACACTCTGTGAGATTCCAAGTTCCTCGGATCCTTCCAGCTGGGTACGTCCGCATTCCAGTCGTCCGATAATTCTACCACGTAAAAAATCATCCAAATGCTTCCTTTGTGCCATAACTATGCGGTTATTGCACTGAAAGGCTTTTAAAGCGCTTGTGAACAATTTTACTTCTTTGCCACCATTCCTTATATACCCCTCTCTTACACTCTCTTCATTGTGACGTACTATCCGCGCCATCTGGTGGTTTCCTGTAATTTGCATATTCTTCTTCAAGATGTGTGTGATAATTCTACAGGTGAAATTTTTATTTTTGAATTCAATTTCTGTGTGGTTCTGAATTAGCCTTAATTTATGGACATGAGTGTAAAAAACTTCTTGAAACTATATCGGTTAAAAAAAAAAAATTAAAAATGAACATCGAAGAAATTTGCAACAGCACTAGAGTGGTATTTTGTTCGCCTAACGCTTAGAAACAGAAAAGTAACATTAGTGGATCTCAGAGCATCATAAGAATTATAGTGAGAAGTAACCGTAAGCAATACTAATATGATCGCAGATTTTTTTTTATTTCAAGAGGATTAATGATTCTAAGCTCCCGAATGAAGGAGCCTTTCTTTATTGCAGAAATGAAGCCCTATTGCTTGCAGTGTATGACGGATCTGTACGGTCTTCACTAATCCTCTAAATATTTCTTTCAAATTTTATTTATATCAACCAATCTCCACCGGGAGCCAAAGCGTGATTTATGCAAATGAGATATTTTATATAAGTTCGGGTTTCGCGAGTTAACGATGAAGGATGAAATGAAATGAGAAAGAGTTGTAAAGTGAAGAAGTAGATTTTTAAAGTAAAGTGAATCAAAGCATCAGAAAATCAACTAGCAGTCGTTGACAAATTTAGTGTGTAGCAAAGCTACAAGCAAAACTGAAGAGCTGAAGATTGAATTCGTAAATCCAAGAGTGAATATTAGCTTTTATCCGATCCAACCGGAATCCAAGTATTCAACAAGACGGACCTGCCGAAGTTTAAGAATCAGGTTAGTGACTTAGAAATTGTAAATACGTGTACGTGTGTTAGCTGTAATAGTACGCGCTGATCTTTCGTGGATTCAGTTCAGATTTCGTAGTTCCGCAATTAGTGACCCCTTCTCATTCTCCACTGTGTTTTATTGTTCTTAAATTTGAATAGTGTATATGTAAGCTTCCTTGATTAAGAGGTATCAATAAATATAGTAATTTGTAAAGATGTCTTTTGAATTCGTTAACCCGCCTACACGTCCAGAAACGAGTAACACTAGACGGGGAGATGATAATCTTAGGAGAGGTTATGTTTCACGACAAATGAACCAAACAATGCGTGAAATGGACTTCTTAGCAATAGAAGACGGTAATATTCTCAGATGAATCAAAATTAAACTTCATCGGTTCGGATAATCAACAAGTTATCAGTCATTGAGCTAATGGAGAATTTAGAATGGACTATGTTGTGGTGTAGAGTGAAACATCTAGCTTCTAAGATGGTTTGGGGGGTGACTTTTTAACAAGGAATGGGTATTCTAGAGTTTGTCTAATGTACTGTGAATGCTCAGACAAAAAAAAACATGTGCAGAGGAAACTTGTGCTTACTATTAAAGAGCACTATGGATCTTTCTTTAAGAGCATTTTCCTGGATGATTCAACGCCATTCCATTGAGACAAAGAGTAAATATCATATACATGAATGATATACATCAGTTATATAATATATTTTGTTTGTTGTTCTTAACTTTGTGTCTATTTTACATATTCACAAGCAAAAAAAAGTAACTCCAGGATCGAAAAATCACTACCTTGCAATGGCCTGGCAATGATCCAATTGAAAAACTGAAGTAGATGGATCAGGACGTGTTGAATATGCAAAGCTAAAGGGAGCTTTTCTTCAAGTTCGGTACAATGAAATACCCCTTGAACATATTTAGAAATAAATTTTGTCAATGTCCAGTCGCTGTGTAGTCGTCATCAAGGCCAAAGGTGGCCTCGCCAAAAGCATTTGTGGCAACCGATATTACTACAGTTTTTATTATCGCTTGTGACAGATGAATTACATTATTTTTTGGGCAATATCCAGTTTTATTAACAAAAAGAATAATGTAGACATGTACTTTTTAATCACAATTTGGGCTAGAAGCTTTTTTTAAGTTTTACTTTATGAAATGCAATAAATTTTTTTTTATGTAATTCAAATAGTATTTCAAACATATTCTTTTTTTAATCATTTTCAGCAGTTCATAACATTTTCATGCGGCATAACTATACTGTTTTCCCTGTCAAACACGGATTGCAACATGTAATGCAATTTTCTAGCTCATCTCTGTTGCATGTTGATTGCGGATATTTACCTTGTGACTGACCTCTCCAACGTATTAGCGCTCATTAATGATCATGCAAGAGTTTAAAAGAAGTTGCACAAGCGGATTGGAAGATGCTTAATGGACAAATTAAAGAATCGTTCGACATTCGGGTAAGAAGTGATACGATTAGACAATGTTGGCAAAAGAAGGTAAACGACGAAAAATTGCAGAGACAGAACAGCAGTTGTCATTATAAGGCCTCAAGAGAACGACGGAAAGACACAACAATTGAAAGTTCGGCTATCACAGCATCGGATTCATTGCTGTCATAATTCACACGCTAGTTACCAACAGATAGACTTCTAAGGAAGATGAATCAACACTGCTTACCCTTTACTTCAGTATAAACCAGTGATTCCCCCAACCTTTTTGTCACCATGGACCTGATGTATCACGTTCGACAAATGTACCTTTATCCACTGATGGGGGGAGAACGTGGATTATTTATATTTTAGATTATTTTGATTTAACAATTTTAATTTAATTGTGCTTAAATATGCCTTCAGAATAAAATACAGTTGCACCAAGAAATGAATTTTAAGTATTTTAACCTGGAATATAAAAGTGATTTCCATGTGAACTCGAACAACCCGAGATAGATACACCACAGTAAATAAAATCGAAATAATTTAATGTTCCTTGGGTGGCCCGTACTAAAAAAATTTAAGAAATAAAATAAATAAGTTTAAAAAATATTGCTTTATTTTTAAAATTTCGTTTAAATAAAAATTGGTTGAAATTATATTCCTAAATGAAACGAACTTCTAATCTTGATAACACAATACTAAATCTCAAATGTGGTTTTTTTTTCAATATATGGGGAGTACTAATCTTTAAGAGTATGGCGTGCGCGTCACTCACTTGGAATCGCTAATAAATTTGACGGATAAATAAGTCTTACTAATTATGGTAAATGTAGAATAATTAAGGTAGGGTAATAACAAACCACTAATTATATAAATTATATTGGTAATAATTTTATTTTTAGATGTTTCAGGGATTACATAGTTCATTTGCAGAAGGTATAATAACATTTTAGTGATTTAAACACAGTAATCCTAACAATGAATACAACAAAATCATAATCATTTTGATCGATTATCCACACACACACATTTCTGTAATATTAACTTCTTCAACTATAAATTCTTAATCATGTTAATTTTTTTCTCCATTAAATCAAACATGAAAATATGGTCAAAAGTAACTCGACTCACTGGTCCTCCGTGCTTACATTTCGTCAGCATTTGGACTGTCAGCCGTATATATTCAACGAGTATGTAGGTTCCTCGAAAAGAATTTTCATTGTCGTATTACATTTCATTCATTAATTATACATAAGGTGAGATAATTAGACACATACACAGAAATGCCTAACTCTATCGCAATAGCTTAACTTTTGCATACGCTTTATACGAAAGAGATTGATTATAATATTTTGTATCCTGAAGGCTTTTTTCACCTAAGAAGTCAGTAAAATTTGCAACACAAACAAAGCCACGTACGTTTACAAAACGCGGAACTTCTGATCAAAAAGTAGAGTAACGAGTTTTGATGAAAGTTAATCAATACTTCAAGAATTATTACATACTGGGCCCCTGAAATTGTTGATCGAGTGTCGAGCACGTTTTCTTTTTTTCAGTAAAGTGAATTTGAACTCACACACAAAAGTGCAACAAAAAAAAATTGTTGACTTGTAGCTGATTTTGTGAGACCTGTATCTGGTTTTAAAAAAAACTAAAGCCAATATCTGTTTATCGCATAAAATAACAACAGATAACATTTTTTTTCATAGAATACTCAATAAATGAATCATAGATGTGAAGAAATTGCTGTTCATACAGAAAAGTACTAAACAAAAGGTCATTTTATCAATAAAAAACCCGAATAAATGTATATGGCTGGAAATTGAATTACATGTGCTGTAAAAATTTATAAAGTAATGATGCAAGACTTGAACAATATAAGAATCTAGAAGATAATATGTCCATTAAAAAACTTAGCATTGCATTTAAGAGTAAAAATTTGTTATGCAACGTATCGTCAAAATTATTTGGTTATGTAACTATGCGTAGCATTTCTGTTTTTCTTCTCTTAAATGTCCAGAACGAAAACCTCAACATTAAATTTTATTTAGATTAAGGTATCCGACTACCCTAAAACTGTGAATTTTGCCAAAAATTTGCAAATCTTTTTATGATTTTATTTTATAGGCCATCTTATTAGCTTTATAAAATTTCTAAGTTAATTATTTTCCGTTCACTAGAACAAAAACTACAAGTGTTTTAGTAAAAGCAGATGCCATTACTTTAAGCAAGATGTCATACTTTAAAACGCGTTTTACTCGAAATGTGATTTTTTGAAAATAATTAAACGGAGTCAGAGATTGCTCAAAAAGTTTTGAACATAACTAACTATGAAATTTTTTCTGTAAGTTCTGTATAATAGTAAGTAGAATTGTTTTAACCTTCAGATTTATCAATCACTGTTTTATTACAAAATTTACAGTCCCTTATGTGAATATAATACCTGTATTCTTAAGCATTTTCATATAGTAACCGAGATAAAGTGCTCTAGTTTTTGTAAAAAATAAAATATCTCTTATCCTGAAGGTCATTTCAAAATTGAATAATATAGCAACACATTAGATTGAAAAAATTGAAAATTTGTTCATAAACCTTTGCAGCAGAATGGGCCGCGTTTATGCTATTTTTTGTCAATTTTTACCTATTTTTTCCCATTTTAGTAATAATAATTTCTTTTTCTCTTCTTAATTTTAGTACATTTTTCTTAAAATGCACTAAACAAATCTAAAAATAACAAAAAAATCCCCATATCTCCTTTTTTTTAAAAAAAAGTTGTCGCAACCAGTCGAATACCTTAAATAGGAACAAGACGAAATGCTGTTTTTGCAAACTTTTTAAAAATTCTTTGCATTCAAATATAATTGTTGAAATAGATCGTTACTTGAAAAGAGATACCCATTTTAAATATGAAGAAATAAATTGCATCATTTATCAGTTTGTCATATCATCCATTTTTTTTACATAAGAGTATTTCACGTTTTACTGCCATGAGCAAATAAAAAGAAAGAGCTTAATTTAGTATTTACGTGCTATCGGAACATATTGACGACATTGAACAAAACCACACAATTCTAAAAACAGAATACGCTGACCGGAATATAGAGCGCGTAGTCAAAAAAAAAGATACCATAGGAAAAATAATAATTTTAAACAAATAATAATCAATAAGAAAAAGAATAACTTCTTTTTTTAGTTTTTTTTGTTTTATTATTATTAAGTTTTTATTATATTATTATTATAAATAATAATAATGCATAATTAATTAGAAAATGTTACAAAATTAGTTTTATTATTTAAGAATCGATAAATCCTAAATTCGTATTTTGCTATTCGAGCTTGCTATATCAAAGAACGGATAGGCTTAGAATGGAGGAAAGTGGAGAAATATAAAATGAAGCACATGGTTGCCAATTCAGCCCCTACGACTCGTGATGCTAAATGATGAGTTATCTTGAAAGTTGGTATTGTAACAATAGTACATAAGTACCCTTAATTTTGATACTAACCCTAATTCTGGAGATGGTGTAACCCATAAAACCAAAAATCTCCAAAAAATCCAGAAATAAAATATGATTTCCTAAAACCTCGTCATATGTAAAACTCAAACAATTCAGAATATGACTGGGAGAGCCCTGATCAGCTTCGCACCTATGACACTCAGGAAAGACTTTCAGGCACTGTTGAAAAGTAAGAGATTTGATGTGGTCTCTAAAAAAGCGTGACAGAGCCGTCTGCTGATCCTTAGGAAAATTTAAGGTGGTGACATCAACGAGGTTTCTTTCCAAAATACCAAGGATAAGCAGGGGGTATTCTCCAAAATGCATTCAACTCTATCCTTTTAATAGAGGGAGAGTTCAGCAAAAGTTAGACAAGTGTCAGCAGTGGCAGACTTGGCCAAACTATCGGCTATCTCGTTACCATTCAATCCAATATGAGAGGGGACCCATTGAGAGTATATACAGTGTCTAGAAGAAAGTCGAACCACAATATCCAGAATATTTAGGCTTGTCATATCCCCAACAGTTGTCCAACGAGAAAGGTGCTGCATAGAAGCACGGCTGTCAGTTAAAATTCAAATGTCCCTGAAGACAAGGTCAGAAGCAATGTCAATAAATTGCCATCCCTTACAAATTGCAATAAGTTCAGATCTAAAAACAGAACAGTAGTTAATATTCCTAATCTTGATGTCAAATGTACTATCAGCTGTCTCAATGTACACGCCGCTTCCAGAAATACCACCATCCCCCATGCTTCCATCAGTATAAATTTTTATTGCCAAATGAGGAATGCCATCAATTGTCTCTAGAGCAACCTATCTAGTAAATTCTGGTATATCAGACCTTTTACACACCCTAGTCATTAGCTCAGTCTGGAAATGTATTCGATCGTAGTCGAACTTAAAATGGGAAAATGGCTTTAAGGAGTGAAGTTCAACATTACCGAAAAACAGGCCCATATAAACTGCCAAAGAAAAAGGGATATGTTTCTTTAATTGCCTGTTGTTGATCCAAGAGTGGAGATAGGCAGAAGTTCTGTGCTGGGCATTGTAGCTAGATAACTTATTGTAATATTTTACCAGGCTATAACTTCTCATAGAAAGAGGTGGTAAATCACTCTCCTACAAAACAATATTATTAGAGCAGCTATTACGAAGGCCAGTAATTATTCTTGCGGCACTCAGTTGCACTCGTTCAAGTTTCTTTAAGGAGTTTTGGAGAAATAAATTAATTTTAAAAAAAAGGGCATTTTGATGTTTGAGATATATTTGGTATCAGAGAATAATTTTTAATCCCCTCTCACTCAAGCTGAATTTTATAGAACTCCTGTTTTTTTTTAACAAATTTATTTACAAAATTTAATATTAAATCGCCATTACACAAGGTAACAGTATATATTTATGCTTCAGAAGCACAAAAATAAACTGGAAAGCCATATTCCAAAATTGGCCTCACCAGTGAGTTGTAGGCTGTTCTCAGGGTATTAGTGTCTGTGCCCCAATCACGCCCAGAAATACACTGGTGTGCAAAACTTAAGCAACAGGTGGGTTTATTGCCATAACTTCACGAAAAATCATCTGAGAGACATGAAATTCTAAAATGAGGGAGAGTATTATGTACGTAAAGGATGACGAGAAAGCATCGGCGCTGAAAAAGGAATACAACGCATACGGTAGGGAATCAAACAAAAACAAGCTTTATTGAAAGCATAGTATCGTGACTCATGATTGTCTATACAACAGGAAGAACAACAAACACATGTTTCTTAACATGGTATATGCCCTCCTCTCACTACAATGGTTGCTTCGTACCGTCTCCGCATACTCAGAACCAGCTGGTGCAACATTTCTTGAGGTAGGAGGGCATATTCCTCAATAAACATCTGTTTGAGTTGTTGGTTGTTCTCCGGATGATGTAAGCGTGCTGCAATACGTCTCCCCAAAGCATCCGACACATGTTCGATGGGATTTAAATCTGGGGAGCACGCTGGCCAATCCATTCGAGTGATATCTTCACTTTCCAGCAGCTCCTCAACAGCAAGAGTGCGATGTGGCCGTGCATTGTCATCCATAAAAATGAAGTCTGGGTCAATGGGACCGCGGAACAGACGCACATGGGGAAGAAGTACCTCCTCACAATAACGATCCCCGGTTACAGACCCTCTGTCGAAAATGTGAAGCTCAGTTCGCCCGTTCAGCATAATGCCTCCCCAGACAAGAACTCCAGGACCACCGTAACGGTGCCTTTCCTTGATGTTACTGGGATAAAACCAGGTCCCGATCTCTCTCCAAATCAAAAAGCGTTGAGAATCGCTTCTGATACTGAACCGACTCTCACCCGTAAAGAGGACACGACTCCATTGATCAGTTGTCCAGTTTTTGTGCTCTCTGGCCCACTGTAAACGGTGGCGTCGGTGGCCAACTTTCAACGGGAGGCAGCGTTCAGGATGGCGGGCGAATAGGCCCCCTTTGTGAAGGCGTCTGGCCACAGTAAACCGCGACACTTTTCGACCCTTTGCTGTACAGAGTTTCTGAGCAATAGCGCTTGCTGGCTGATGTTGACCTCTTTTCGCCTTCAGGATGATATATCGGTCATCCTCTGCAGTTGTCGTCCTCGGGCGGCCACCACCAACCTTTCTAACAGCTGTACCTGTGGTTTGGAACGCTTCCCAAGCGCGCGAAACGACACTTTTGTTGATTCCGAACTCTGCAGCTACAATGGTGACAGTACGCCCCTCCTCCAGCTTTCCGATCATTCTTCCACGTGTGAAGTCGTCCAGGTGATTTCTTCTAGCCATATTTCACGAAATGACTCACTTGCAGCGAATATGTTGAATTGCGTCTCCGTCCTTCATTTTATTCTACTGTTGAGCAGCGCGCGCCGACATCACGCGTTTTGCGTACGCTCACATCGCTTCTGACGTTTCGTTCCTGATATTTGCATACGCATGACGTTTCTACTGACTTACGTGTTCACTGTAGTGATCTCCAGACCTCCTTTTCTGTAATTTCATGGCTATCTGCTAAATTTTTACATTGTTGCTTAAGTTTTGCACACCAGTGTAGATTTGAGAATGTTAAGTATTTTTCTGCATTTAACTACTTGAGCCTCTACATGTCTCTTACTCATTATCTCCTAGTCCAGAATGTAACCCAGATATTTGCGTTTTTTGTGTAATTTAATTACATTCTATTCATAAAAACAGTTGGTTTATAGTTATAAAGATGTCTGTTGGTGGTAAAGAAGGTAACCTTTGACTTAGAGGTATTACAAATAATTTTTTGCTGTTCAGCAAAGGTGCAGACCGCAGAAAGTGCAGAATTTAAATTAGTCTCTTATTTTTTTAATGTCAGAATCTGAGTACCAAATGATGATGTCATCGCAAAGAGGCCAACATTACTATACTTACTGATTACATGCTCAAGACCAGAAACATATAAAGAGAACAGTATCGAGCTTAGGATTGAACCATGTGGAAGGCCTTGTCTCAATCCAAAAGGATAAGACAATGTATTTTTATTTTTCTCTCTTATTGATCTATTTTGTAAAAAATATGAGATCCAAGACAGAATTTTACCCCTAATACCAAAGACGTCATATAAAGTTCAGTAATCAGTTTTTGTCTCCAGTCTCTGTCGAAAGCCCTGGATATGTCTAAGAGTACAGCAGCTGAGTGATTAGTTGGCCTTAAGTTTTGATAATCCCTGGCATTCTGGCAAAAAAAAAATATGATCAATGGTGCTGCGTTGCTTAAGTTTAAGAGGTAAGAGCTGTTATAATGATGATTCTCGATTCTGTACACAAACGTATATATCTATAAATTTACAAAAAGTGAATATAAGAAACAAAACAAACATTTTTTTATATTTCTATTACTAGATTACTAATGGCTCAGTCTGAAAATTTTATAGATTATTACATCTCATTCATAATATAGACACTTAAACTGACATACAAACATATAATAACAAAAAAATTAAAGCTCTTTATAAGCTGAAAATTGAACACATTAATGTCGTTAATTGCTTGCTTATTAATGTCGTACTTCAAACCAATCGATAACAACTACAAAAGGTTTTTGTAATTTTGAGCTACGGCCAAATGACGAGGATGGCACTTGTACTGTATAGTACCCCACTCTTCAAACTTCCACACCACGTTACCGTAAGAACTTTGAGGATCAACAGATTTGGGGACACGGTAGCCTAGTGGTCAAGGTATCGGATCGTGGCTGGCGTGTCATGAGTTCAAACCCAACACCACTAAAGGCCCGCCTTGTAGGGGAGCGATGCATGTTAAATCTGTCGAGAGCTCAACCATCCTCTCATTGGTGTAGTGTGGTAGTTAGGAGAGGGGGATGCCAGCTCAGGTGTCGTTCTCGTCACTTGACCATGGCTCCAAATTACGAGGTCCATCGCCAAAAGACCTCGTGTATATACATATATAGCTGAACAGTGCTACGTTAATATTCACTCACTTATTCACAATCGACAGATTTAACGAATAAAAGTTCCTCTATATCAATAAATGAGAATTATAAATATATATACATTATAATTTGACAAGAGTGTGATATACAGGGCGAAATTTTATTTTATCAGACGAAGTGTTCTTATAAACGAATTCAAATTTTTCAGAAAAATAAATCTTAAAATATTTTCATAAATAAATTTTTGTTTTGTTTCATTTCAGATGTTAGTACATGCATATCGTTTAAAAAAACTTTAATCTATTATACTTTTTTAATTATGCTTGCATTATATCTTTATTTATATTTTGTACCGTTACATTTTTGTTGTAATTGATTTACATTTTTATTGTTACGTTTGTCTGTTTTTTTGTTATTGATATACATACCGTATTTACTCGAATCTAAGCCACACATTTTTTTAAATGTTAAGAGGACTTTGCACCCTAAAAATAACCTAAATATAATTTTTTTAAAATTTATATTTAGTTACATTCTTTGCATTGTTATCTTGCGATTGATATACCTCTTTTGTATGTCTGGAAATTAGAAGTTGGAATAAACTTCAATTAAAATATATAAGCAAACAAATTCGAGAACCCACCCCTTTTTTAGATTAAAAAAAGCTAAAAAAGGCTTTTTAATAAAAAAAGCTATTTTAAAAAGTGAGATAATAACTAAAAAAAGGTGTTACAAATAAAACAGGACATTTCTGAAGTACTACATTAATGTAATTTTTATTCCTTTTGAAATATGTGCGTGCAAATTTTTTTTAATTAAGGCATTTCGTATTAATAATTTTATAATTTCAATTCTTATTCATCATATCTTTTCCATAACGATATAGTGTTTCAATTATATATAAAGCAAAAAGCTTTAAAATTTCTGCTCTATGGCAGATTTTTTTTTTAAATTTTTTTTTTTTTTTTTACCTTTTTTTGTGAGTTTTCTTTTGCAATTAATACTCTCTAAAAAGGGATGATTTATTACATTTATAAGTTAAAATATCAAAATGCTATTATTCTTAAGAACAATATGTAGGTAATATTTTAAAGTGGTATTTTATGTTTATTTAAGCTTATAATAATTATTTTCTCAGAATTATATAAACTTTAAAGTGATTTTTCTCAGTTTGTTTTTTCGCATTCAAATGCTTTTCCTTCCACAATTATTTACCAATCACTTCCATTTCTTTCTCGTGTTTTATATATAATGCATGTAACAAAATTAGTGATCCATTTTGTTGTAAACTTAATACTTTATTTTTAAAAAAATTAAAATGTAGTACGTATCAACATTTTATATTTTTTTTCTCCAAAACTAAATTTTCTATTGTAAAATAAATCAATAAACTTGCTTACAACATTCTTAGGAATATTATACAAAAAAGATTTAGGTCAAAAATTAATAAATACAAAAGGAGTATTATTTTAAAATTTTCATTATTTTTAAAAAAATTTAAAACTTTTAAAACTGCGTAAACAATACGCACAAAATTTCACCAAGTATCATTTTCTTGAATAGAAACATTATATGAAATGCTAAAATATAATTTTTAAATACATAAATAAAAAAAATTGTTCAAAAGGTGCCAAGTCCCCCTAATAGTACTGAAAATCGGAGTGCGGCTTAGAATTGAAGGGGAAAAAATTCGTTGGATGGAGTAATTAGAGCAATCACAAGCTTATGTATGTATTTAAAAGTTTAAAATATTGGTTAAATAACCAACCATTCACTTCTTGTAGTTCTCATTTTAAATTAATTTTAATTTCGTAAAATTGGATATCGATGAACCTTTCACACTATTTTTCATTTTTTACAAAATCTTGTTGAGAATTTGCGGCGATGCTTAGAATCAGCGGCGGCTTAGATTCGAATAAATACGGCATTTACTGTTGCATTTTTATGATTATTGATTTACATTTCTGTTGTTATTCATTTATATATTCACTGTTACATTTTTGTTGTTATTGATTTACATTTTTTTCTTCTTTCGAATAAAGAAAACGCAAATTACAAGTTAAGAAAATCTTATAATCTAAGGAATTAATCTATCAATGCCTAGAATATTCTTATAAGGGAGAAAAATACCCTTTACTTTTCAATTAAAAATATTACTTGCTTCCCTTTTGTATTTGTACTAAAACTAATAACTTAATACCTTTCCTGCTAGTGAGATGTGTTTGAATCATTCAGATAAGATCACAGATTCTGTAGTTTCTAAGCAACGTTAAAGTAATTCGCATTGATTGTATTTTATTTTCAAATAAAAGCATAGTTTTAACAAAGTCTAGACGTCTGTTTCAATCTGATGCCTGTTTCTTCACAAAGGTCCATATGTCTGATTTGTAAATGTTGTCTTCTATTTCATAATGAAAATTTGAAAAAAACATGCATAATAAAAATTTTAAAAAGCATTCCAAAAATGAATCTTACTTTTCTATAAAAGAAGTGTTTCGGAAAGAAAACTATTAACTACAACTATCGACTTTTTTTTCAATACGAATGAAACAGACTTCTGCAAAAATTAAGAATGAAAATATATTATGAAATTAATTATGACTTTTCGATTTTATCTCCTATTTATTTTGTTTTCGTAACAAAAAGTGATGTTTTTGCAGTCCTAAAATGTATTTACCTTTTTCTGTAAATATAATTTATTAAAAGATTTTGGATTTGCTGTTCATAAAATCGTTTGTACTTAAGGTATCCAACTTAAGGTATGTTCGGAACCACGTTTTTAAAAAAACATATACGTGAATAATGATTTTGATATTTAGTGTCACCTAAATTAGAATATGAATACAAAATTATTTTAAGAACTTTGCCGCGATGGTTAGTGAAGGAACGATAATGTTCTTTTACAGGCAGTGCTGTTGAGACAATAATATTTGCTCCTGGTGAAGGTGGCGTTAAAACGAGCTGGAAAAGTGCTGAGGCGCAGATGCTGGTAAAGCTGTTGGAATTGGAGAGACTGTTGGAGTCATGTCATGTCTCTGCGTTGGTGTCGCTGTCTGACTTTTCTCGCGATTCCAGTCTCCTTTAAAGGTGAAATACATCCCGCCCACGAAAGTAACACGTGATGTATAGTCACTTCTGTTTGGACGTATTCGGTGAAACCATTCTTCTATTGGTCCAAAGTCCCCCTTCGCACGGTGTACTTTGAGACAGGCGCTGGCGTGGGAACTGCGCCGGCACCTTACTGTCGGGCTAGATCAAGGAAGGTCAGAGGTTGACTTCCCTTAGGACATCAGCGCCGGGGTGTCCACCCAGGGATACTTTCCCACGAGAAACTGCTTGACCGTTGAGACGTCACTCGTTCCCGAAGGGAAATGGGTCTTCGATGAACACCGCCACAACGTTATTCAATAAAAAATTATTTATATGCAATTTGGGGGGGGAGGAATGAAGAAAGAATGGCATATTTTCAAAACATTTTCTTCTTGTGAAGAATGCTTCAATAATAATATTTTGTTTATATATAATTAAGAAGTGGATTTATTTATATATTTTAACGTATCAGAGTAGAGAAATTTTAACAAAAAACACCATTGATTATTTCAATAGATTAGGGTTTGCCATCCCGTGATATATTTTCAGTCCTGGGATTTCGGGATTACATTATCCAAATCCCGGGATTGGTCTCGGGATTAGGATATGGACTATTTATTAAAAATATTTCTCATTGGCATAGCTGAAATTGAAACAAATAAAACTGAAATTTTATAGAAACAAATAAAAGAAAAATAAATTAATCATAAAAAAACAAATAAAAATAGTACATAACAAAATTTTAAAAAAAATATATTTCTTCGTTTCTTGTGTTTTTGTAAATAAGTTTTCAAGAAACGCAGCTTGTCCAGCGATTCATCGTTCAAACGGCTTCTTATTTTTGTTACAAATTTTCCTGCCGAAGAAAATGCTTGTTTAGATTCTATACTGGTAGGTGTTAACCTAATTATATATGAGTATGTTCATTTTCAGGTAATCACCACGTTTCCCTCCATTTTCAAAAAAGAGACATTTCTTTTTTTGAATACTTCTTTTTTACAGTGTCTCAAATCTAATAGACTGCATTGGTGCATATACTGCTTTGAAAACTTTATCTAGTTATTCTGCTACACTTACTGTTTTTTGTCTATAAATTGATCCAGCTATTGAATCAGAATGTGAATCAATTTCCTTATTTGAAATAGAAGATCCAGTTGCAGGAGCTGTTAGTAATGCAATGGGATTTGAAATGTCTCAAGTCTCTCAAGCAGATCCGAAATTAATTAATGGTATTTAATTGTAGAAGAAACTGTGACAAAAATCTATTCTTGAGATGTTGCTCATATTATTGTATAAGTATTGCAGTGAGCCACTTAGATCTGTATGACGTTCTCCCATACGAGAAATGAGAGCTGCATATATTTTTTACTTATAACACTTATAATTAATTACCTTCCAAAAAATTCTACGCACATATTTCATAAACAAAATAGAAATTTTCTAAGAATTAAATTCTTAGAAAATTTTGATGAGAAGAAAATTTTAAAATATAATTCAGATAAAAATTAAATCCCGCGATTAGTTATTTTAATCCCAGGATTTCAGGATTGGAAAAAACACCGGGATCCCCCCCCCCCCGAGGCTGCAGACCCTACAATAGATAAAAAAAACTCTATGAAAATAATGGGAATTTTTTTAAAAAATTTAAAAAATTTTATTGCTAAATATTTTTTTATTTTTGTTTAAAAAATTTTCTATATTTTTTTTCAGGTTTTGTACAGAAGTCTGTGCAAAGCAGAAGTGCTAATTAAATAAATTAAAATGAAGAAAGCTGAATACGTCAAAAGTAGATTGTAGATACAATAAAGTAAATGAGTATATATATATATGTACTCATATATATATATATATATACAGTGGTAGCGAAATTCCTGAACACGCTCATTTTTTTTTTTTTTTTTTTGCCTAATTTTTAAGTTTGACTTAATTTTTCTCTTTGTAATTATCTTTCTATCTTAACTATTCTTATTGATTATAATGGATTTTTTCAAGCTGATTTCAAATCTGTTTGTAGATTTTTGTGTAAAGTAAGCAGTTTTATTGATATTTTAGAAAAACCATGAAAAACCAAGGTTATTGTAGCGTAGTGAGTGATTGTTTTTTCAACATATGAAGTACTCCATAATTCCAACCAATTGGAGAGAATTAATGATAAAGGGTTGAAAACAGAATGTGAAGCAACTTCTTGATCATTTAAATTCAGTGTTGCAATTTGAAGTGCTTGGGGGGCTATAAAACTGGAATTTTGGATAGTTTTTCGTTTCTGCCTAAAATAAAAGGTACAAAATACTACTTTTAAAGGAAGAATGTTATTCTATGCAGGGCCGGCTCTAGAAGTTTCACCACCGCGGAAAAAAATGGAAAATGTGCCCCCCTCTGTATATATATATATATATATATTATTTTAAGTCTTAAAAATTCAAAATAATTCGAAATTAAGGTCATAATTACTTGTTATTATTTCAAACGAGTGAAATGAAAGAGAAGGAATCTTCTATTTAAGCAGGCCAATTTCTTCGAAAAATAGTCTACTAATGGCGGGGATCACAAGCGTTGTTTTAACTTATAGTAATTACACTTAAGACTAAAATAAAACATCTCCTGTTACTCTATATCAACCAAAACCTCTTATTACCCTTATTCCCTTTTGGATATCTGAAACCGGACATTGTAAGGGTGAAAGCAATGTCCATTTTGACCTCACTCCGGGATGGGGAGAAAGTTACTAGTGAAAGATGTGTAAACATTACTAAATTTCACGCTTTAACATATACTCCCACCTCGAACCTTTCAAGTTTAAACATAAAAGAAAACTGTTATTAAATAGACAGAGTACAAAATAAAAAAAAAATAGATACGCGTTTAATTAAATACCAAATTCACACCCAATAATATTTCAGAAAATATATCAAATTTTTAGAACCAAAAAAAAATTTATATATTTTTTCAAATTTGATCCAAATGCCGCCTTTAAATTTGCCACGCCGGGCAGAGGTCCGGTTTGTCCAGACCTAGAGCCACCCCTGTTCTATGCACAAAATAGTTGCTGAGTACCATGTGGTCATCCTACTGTCGTGAGATCATTGAAAAGATATCCTGAGACAAATCCTATTGCGAACAGGAAGCAATATGGACGACCGAGAAAAACAACTTTACGTGAATACAGGGCATTGCGCAGGATTTTACTTTCAAGCAGAAACCTTAATTCTCATCAATTTTTGAAATAATTGATTTCGACATCGAGTGTGAATGTGTGCCCAAGAACAGAGATAGGAAGACTGTTGAAAATTGGATTACAAGGCTTTTTTTAGAGAGAGCTCGTCCAAAACAATTATTTACTGATTGGCGCAAGCAAGTGATCATTTATTATGGACTGTTAGAAAAGGTAATATTTGATGATGAAAGTCAGTTTTGTGTTTTAAGTAACGAAAATAGTGCCTACATAAGACAAAACGCTCGTAAAGAATTCAACCCTCAGTGTCTGAAGCCCACATTAAAGCACCCAATGAAAGTAATACGAGGCTGCGTGTTCTCGGGCAGCTCTATCACTTCCCACCGAGAGAAGAACAAAGAAAACAAGAGGATACTTCAAAATAAACTTCTACCAATAGTGGGAGGTATTTTTTCAGATCAGTCATGGAATTTTCAGAACAATATGCTCAACATGACCGAGTAAAAGTAGTCAAAAAATGGTACAAGGATGATACTGTCAATAAAATGACATAGCCTGGACAGACTTCGGTTCTTAATCCAATAGAGAACCTACGGTATAACATTGATTATGATTTACTTTGAAGGAAAAACCTTGAAACAAACATAAGTTATTTGAAGTTTTAATAGTTTCTTTCAAACATGTTGTCATGAAAGAACTTTTAATGAAATTGGTGCATTCCATGCAAAAAATATGTAGAGCCGGAATTAAAGCAAACAACTGGCCCATAAAAGACTAATGCTCAAACATGTAATATTCATGTAATTTTTCAAAGATCATGGACCATGTTTGTAAAGTTTTGTTTTATTCATTATGTTTTTCTATATTATGCTATTTTGTACATACTATAACATTCTTGTGTTCAGGCAGCTGTACTGTAAAAAGAATTTGCGGGATTAAAAAACTAGTAACAGATTTGAAATCAGCATTAAAAATACATTAGAATCAATAACAACGTTTAAGATGGTACAATAATTTCATGAAGAAAAATTCTTTTAAAAATAATACTAAATTTGCAAAGTAACTCACTTGTACTTAATGTAGTAAGAAACTTGAACTATTTTTGCAGTTTTTGATGCTACACAAAAAGAAATCTCTCCCCGACTTTAAGTGATGAATTGGCTTATTGCTACTTCTAAAATTTAGAGTTATTTTCTATTAATAAAAGTTAATTCACAAAAAAGAGTATTTTCGTAAATTTTCCGAATTTACGGAAAAAACTCTTAAGGGTGCTTCAAGGAATAATTGAAGTGGCAGTCAAAATTGGAGTATACTTATATATGAGGGTTAGTCTATATGAAATATAAAATCGACAGAAAAAGAAATATAATAGGATATATAGGTACAAACTGCACCTATATAAACGCCTTACCAAATGAAATAATCAAATAAATTTTAAAATAATCTTGCAGTAAATTCATATTTCAAGGAATTATATAGCATAAAACAAAAGGAGAAGTCTCAAGATAATTAATCTCTCTGTATTAAAAAAAGTTTTTCGTGATGCTGTAATTAATTCATTACATACCATCACAATAATGCCAACGTTCAAGATAACTCGCAAAGTTGGTAATCCCAATTTTGCATGCGTCCTATGCGCTGATTTGACAATCATAGGCTTCGTTCCATACAATGCCGTTAATACGGTTGGGATAGTACATTATTACAAACTCTCTCAGAAAAATATTGCAACGGTTGCCTGGACTGGAATCGTTATGTGGGAAGAAAGGCGTTGTCTCATACGAAGACTTATTAACAATCAACGAAACTAGCTATTCAACTTTTCAGAAAGCTGCAAGAGCTGCAAGTTTATGAAAATCTAAGGAATTCATGAATAAAGTGCTGGACGATGCAGCTTCAGTGGTGAATTTAACGGGAGAGGAGCCCTAACAACAAATTTTGCGAAAGCAAGAACAAATAAATACACTGTTGTGACGGGAAAAAAATCCCAACATCAAGAAAGACGTGTTAGATGAACGAAATTTGGTAGGCATGTTTATATACACCTGAAAGATGACATCGATTAAAATTTTAAAGGTTAAGTGGGTGCTAGTAGCGCCACTTAGAACTGGCAAATCAGGAATGCTTTAAATGCGTGCTATAACGTTCTTGAGCGTTATTTTTCCTTGAAATTTGTTTGTATTGAGTTGATGTTAGCAAAGAATATCTATAAGAAGACAAAGAAGCCTTTTTCAACAGCTCACCGAGTTTGAATGAGGTCGTGTAATAGGGACACGAGAAGGTAGATTTTCTTTCCACGATTTTGCTGAAACACTTGGCCGGGATGTATCTCCTGTGCATGATTGTTGGGAGCAGTGGTCAAGGTATGGTACTGCCTCAAGAAGACTGGGTTCCGGGAGGCCATGCGGCACTACTGAGAGGGAACACAGCCGACAGCTCGTGATCGACGTACGACTGTGGCGCATAGTACTGCGTCTATGGCAGAAATTTGAGCTGCAATTGGTACCACAGTGACACAATTAATCGGTTACTTCAAGGACAGCTGCGAGCCAGGCACCTTGTAGCGTGTATTTCACTGACTCCAAGTCATTGCTGTATGCGACGTCAGTGGTGTCAAGCCAGAGCTCATTTGAGAACCGAGTGCAGATTTGTTGTGTTTTCTGGTGAAAGCAGGTTCTGCCTTGGTGCTAGTAATGGCCGTATGTTGGTCAGAAAGAGGCCAGGGGAACGCCTACAACCAAACTGTTTTCGGCCTAGACACATTGGACCTACAACTGGAATCATGGTCTAGGGAATAATTTCCCATGACAGCAGGAGCACTTTCGCGGTTATCCCAGACACACTGACTGCAAATTTGTTCATCAGACAGCATTAAAGGTGGAATTTTCCCTACTGGATAACGCTCACCTTCACACCACTGTTGTAACTCAACGTGTTCTATAGAGTTTTGGCATGTTATCTTGGCTTGAGAAATCACCAGATTTGTCTCCAAATTAAACACGTATGGGATGTTATTGGATGACAACTCCAGCATCATCCCCAGCCAGCACTGGCCATCCCAGTATTGGCACAACAAGTATAAAAATTATGGAACTCCATATCACAGAACGACATTCGGCATCTGTATAATACAATGAATGCACGCTTGCATTCGAAATTCTGGTTACTACGGCTATTAATGTAACAGCATTTCACATTTGAAATGCATTTTCTTGAGCTTAAATTAACCTGTGATCTTGAAAATTTAATCAATTAAACATGTTAACTAGACAATTTGTCCAAATTTCATTACTCTACAATATTTTTTTTGGTGTTGGAATTTTTTTTCCGTCACACTATGTAGAACTACAAAATAAATGTAAATTACAGTTTTATTATCTGAACAATGAGTATAAACAGTTTTAGAATTTTTACAATGGAGGTACCTATCCTAGTTTATTTTGAAAAAAATTGCTTTTGCTGTAAAGTTACTTTTGAAGAATAATTGTATGGAAGAATAATAATGTTTAACAAATCTTGTATTTTTTTTTATTTCTTAGCTGCCATCAAAATGTCACTTTCTTTATGTAAAAAAGTCACATATATTTCTGTTTTCACATTTTCTATTATAAACGATAAATCCTTTTAAAAAATTAAATGTCCTTTTATGAATTCTTATTTCGCAGGCTGCAAATTTCTACGTCATATCATAAAATTCGTCTTAATATCGATTCATGACACGTCTCTTTCTCAGTTTCTTTATCTTTTACAATTAAACATCGTACATTTATCAAATATAAAATGTAACTACTTTCTTTTGCGAGATAAAATGTTTCAAATCCTTTTTTCAACATTCGAATCTAAGCCGCCATTCATTCTAAGC
Source organism: Trichonephila clavata (assembly GCA_019973975.1). Lineage (NCBI taxonomy): Eukaryota > Metazoa > Arthropoda > Arachnida > Araneae > Nephilidae > Trichonephila > Trichonephila clavata. Next base: position 27,956 of record BMAO01000597.1, read on the forward strand.
TGCACTTCAAATTCTGAACACGTTTTTGCGAAGAAATAAAAAAATGGTGTAAACTGTTTTATCGAAATCCGATATTTTTGAAATTTAAAATGAGAACAATAAGATGTTGAATAATAATTAATTTCTTTTACCGGTATTATTGAAATATTTTAAATACATGCATGAACCTACAATTGCTCTAACCGTAAGAATCTTGTTCAATTTCACCCATCCAATGAAATTTTTCTGCCGCACCCGATTTTCAGTAGCAATAGCATTAAAAAAAGAGAAACGAGCCTTACAGTAGTTGCATTTGATGTGTAACATCTGACATGTTATCGTGGTAAATACGCAATAGTGATTTTAATCCTGAAAAAATGCATCGGGTAGGATTGGAAATAATTTTCTATCGAATAAATATATCTTTAATGAAACTTTTATTTAACACAAGGAGTAATGCAATTTTTTATCAAAAATATTTATTTTTGTTCAATTTGGGGAAGAGTGGAGACAATAGATTTATGAAAACTAAAATATGACACATATACTTGTGATTTAAAAGTATTTTAAGAATCGTTGAGAAAACAGCGTCAATAATAGTACCACTGTTAGTTGTCGAAACATTTCGATTTTTGTTCATGTCGAGCTTGAGTTCATCTTTCAGAAAAGTTATGAGTGGCTCAGCTTCTGGCAAACTGAAGTTAACGTTAAAATCACCATTCAAAATCATGGGAAGCGAGTGAGTTTTTTAAAAAAAAGAGCAGAACCTCCTTCGGTTTACGGTAAAAGCACAAAATGCAGGAAATCTTTAATATTTTTATTTGTTTGATTCGGAGAAATGTATGCGACCACCAAAATCACTGTTTGTCCATTTTCAAATAAGCATTCTGCCGCACATATGTCCCCAATATATTGACTAACAATACCCAGTCCATTTGTTTGACGCTCAATAATGTCCATATATTACTTACTCGTATTTTTTTAAGAACGATGATCTTTGTCAGACGTTTAACAGTAAATATAGTTTTTTTAATATAGTTTACACATATAAATATAACTTCAGATTTCATACACAACGAGCCCTGACACTCTGACAATTGAGCGCAAGAATCGCAAGTTTATTCTGGGGATGAAGTCTAATATAATAAGTGAGTGAGTGAATATTAACGTCCCACTGTTCAGCTACAGGAGGACTTTTGGGGACGGTCCGCGTAATTTTGAACCATGGTCAAGTGACGCGGACGACACCTGAGCTGGAACCCCCTCTCCTAGCTACCACACCACACCAACGGGAGGACGTTTGAGCTCTCAACAGATTTAACGGGCATCGTGCCCCTACACGGCGGGTCTTCAGTGGTACTGGGATAGAACTCGTGACACGCTAGCCACGATCCGATGCCTAGACTACTTGGCTACCGCGGCCACCTAATAAAATAAGACTTGCTGGTATGTGCGAAGTGGATTTAGATTCAAGTAAAAGAAAACGAGTTTTTGAATTCCAATCTTTTCAAATGCTAAATTTAACAATATAGAACAAGAAGCTGGCGGCTTGATTGCTACTAAAGTTGGACCCCGATACGAGGATAGCGAAGAGACACCATCAAGCGCATGTTTAAAAATTAGAAATATTAGAGAAAATCAAAAAATACCCGTTTACTTAATTAGTTAGTTTTTTTTAATCGAGAAATCTTTTTTAATCACAATTAAAAATTTTATTTTGACAGCGACAGGAATTAACCTCAAAGTATGAAAAGAATTCGTACTAATTCCATATTACTTACTCGTATTTTTTTAAGAATGATGAACTTTGTCAGACGCTTAACAGGAAATATAATTATTAATATATATAGTTTACACATATATAAATATATCCTCAGAGAGAGAGAGAGAGATTTCACACACAATGAGCCCTGAGACTTTGACAATTGAGTGTAAGAATTGCAAGCTTATCCTGAATGAAGTCAAAAAGACTTGCTGGTATGAGCGAAGTGGATTTAAAGTCATGAAAACGAAATCGAGTTTTTGAAATTCGAATCTTTTGAAATGCTACATTTAACAATATAAAAAAGCTGTCGGCTTGATGGCTACTAGAGTTGAACCTCGAAGCGAGGGTAGCGAAGAGACACCACCAAGCGCTCTTATTCGTCAATTCAAACAGCGCGTGCTTCCCCGACTTCCTGTTACGCATTTCCGTCTCTTTTCACGAAATCACTCCAACAAATATCCAGCGACCGAGAGTACAGATGTTACACATAAAATAGAAAACACAACTTTTAAAATTATTTAGCAATCTTACAAATTTTAATAGAGTGAGAAATTTTTAAAAGGTATTTTTCAAATGGCGTTGACTGCATCTAGTAATATTACTCCACTCTGAAACAGATTACATAGTAACTTCCTCCGAAATAAAATTATTCTTCTTCCATTGTCGCTTATCACACGTTATGAGCGCGTCAGATTGGGCTAGTCTATTCACTTCGGATGAGGGAATAAAGGGTAGAGAGTTACTGCCTCTGAACTGTTTTTCCATAATTAAACAAACACGTCCACGAATTGCGGATCTCAGTCCTTTCACCCTTCTATTTTTAGACAGCTTATAAAAGGACAGTAAGAGGGATTGGCAGTCATCTGATCCTTCATCAATGTATCCCACCTAGGTGTATTCATAAACTATGCCCCAATTCTATCTCTCTGCTTTTTTTTTCAGATAATTTTTCGCTGTTCAAAGTTCGCTGCAACGTTCACTTATGAGGAAAATCAGTTGGATTTTGTCTTTATTCGATTCAAAGATTAAGAAAAGGATTACCGTAAAATCCGGCGTATAACGCGTATACCTATAATTTCAAGCTGCATTTTTTAATTTTTAGGTATGATGTGTATATGTAGAGACAGAGAGAATATTTTTGTATATATTTTTTAACACATATACACATAGCGTTTGAAAATTTAAGCGATTAGAAAACAAAACAAAAAACAGCCTTTGTTTTTGTTTTCATGCAGTAAAAACGATTACTCCTATTTATGTTGTTCAAACACTATGAATATAATGTTATGCTATGAATATAATTTTATTAATATCTTAAAACTAGAACATAAAGAGATAAAGAATTTTGTAATATAACTTTAAAAGCAGCCGGCTGGTTTGCCTAATTGGTTAGGTGCTGGCCTTGTACGTCGAAGATTGCAGGTTCGATACCGGCCCAAGTCGGAGAATTATCATGATGCAAAAAATCAACAGAGAATCCGTACCTAGTGATAAAACTGCATGTAAAATATTCCTTAAGTACCTACTTGGCTTCGATGCTCTTGGCAAAATTAAACCCCCAAAAACAAATAAGCATCGTCAGAGCTCAGCTGCCTCCCTCTAGCTATCAAAATTACATTATGGCAATTAGTATATACCCATATGGTGCTGCACTAAAAAAGTGGTACCAGCTACTAGGTCTGCAATGGTAAAAAGGCCAATCCCGCAGCCCAATAAATATTTTAATAATAAATATCATAATAAAAGTCTGTCGACAGCTCAAACATCCTCCTATTGGTGCGGAAGTTAGGAGAGGAGGGTACCAGCTCACAGGTGTCTTGACCATGGTTCAAAATTATGAGGTCCGTCACCAAAAGCCCCCGTGTAGCTGAACAGTGCGACATTAATATTCACTCCCTCGCCTACTTTTGTCAACAAAGAAAAATTTTATTTTAATTACTTTTTTTATTAAATAAATACAATTAATATAAATATGTATATACATATGACAGAATCACAATAGTATGTAGCAAAAAAGAAAGCGATTATCTCCTTGCAATTTTCCATTTTCCTTTCGATATATGGTGTTGAACTATCTTTTTTTGTTTATAAAAAAATGTACATGAGCTTGAGTGGATGAATAAAATGTATTTTATCAATGATTGAAAATTTGAACAATATATAAATAAAATAAATATATATATATATAGGGAGAGTGTGAACTAATAGTAGGAATTAAAAAAACAGGAAGCTGCAGAGTATGGATTAAATCTGATTACGGTTCCTGTATGTAGTTTTTTTTTTTTTTTTCACGATTTAACTGAGTAGCATTTTTAACTAAAGTATTCGAAATAGGGAACAGGTACTTCAGTGAAAGAACTAGAGTGATTATCAGATGTTAACAGCTTTTTCTTTCCATACATGGAACACTAACCTTGGCTGTTTAATCTTTCAGATACAATGAATTAGGTTATTGACCTCGCGTAACCTTGTTTAGAGAAAATTGTCGACTTTCTTATCTTATGCTGATGCAGATTAAGCTCAGCTGATTATTTGCTCTATTACTAAACGGTGGTTGGTAGAAAGCGGTTAGGAAAGAGATTGAGAGATGCTTTAAATTAAATGTTGCTCAAAGATGTGTGTGTGTCGTTTCTTCTCTCTTTCTTCGTAGGAAAATGTATCTGTTTTATTTTTAAAATATCGGGTTTATAGATCCGAAACATTAATATAAAGAAATTTTAAAACTTTGGTTAATTATCTAAATATTAGCTGTCTTATCAAATATTATTTAATAACTGTTGGTTTTCAATCTTCAAAGAAACCTTTTTTTCCATTTCTGCTTAGGTAAAAAAAAAAATGGTCCTCTTATGGGTGAGTGAATGTGAGTGAGCGAATATTTACGTCACACTGTTCAGCTACACGAAGGCTTTTAGAGACGGGCCTCGAAATGTGGAATCAGGTTACGACAGCGTTTCTCAAATTGTGGAGGAGGGCTTGATAACTCTACGAGGGGGACGCGAGCATATTGAAAAGTCGAAAACAAAAACAAAAGTCGAAATATTCTCCGTTACGCTACTCTCTTAAATAATAATAATAATAAACAGAGAAAATTTAATATTCAAATGCCTTTGAAATAAGTATCTTTTTGAAATTAATATTTTGATTTATATTTATTTCAAATGTTATACTGATACTTATAAATGATTCGATTTTGTTGTTATTTAAATTCATTTCTTTTTAAGTGACTGCGGTAGTGGACTTGCAAACTAGTGGTTGGCCTTCGTAATACTAATCAATGACCGTTATACGGTAGATGTTGGCGCAAATTAAATTTGTCTCGACTTAAAGTCTTGCAGTTGTGCGCTGTGACTACTCAGAGAAGGGTGCCAGATGAAATATCAACAGTGGCGTAACGGAGAATATCAAGGGCCCCCTGCAAAGTTAGGATTTGCCTTTAATATTATATAAATTGGTTAGCTACTTACTTGACGTCATCAGGCTTTGGGCCCCTTACGTATACCCCCGGGGGTATACGTTACGCCACTGAATATTGACATTCTCTTATAATTAGGGTTTAATATTATATAAGGTCTAAAATTGAATGTTTTAAACATGTACAGATTTTTCAGTTGGATAGAATTAAGTAATCAAAAATGTTTAATAAACTTAACTTACTTAAGATTTAATAAAGTTTCTTAAATGTAGTTGATTAAAAAGATGCTTGATGAATGTTTATACAATCAGGTTTCAGACTAAATGATGTAATAGAAAAAAAAACTTTAGATCATATTAGAATTGTGATTGTGCCTAAACTTTTATACCTAAGAATCTCCTCTAAGTATCGTAACAAAACTGTAATTCTAATTTACAATGTGGTTGAAATATTTAATACATTCATAAATATTTATGAAGCTTCAAAACATATATGCAATTTTGGAAATGGGTTTCTGTAATTCAGTTTAATTTTGGAAGTTTCGTATCTCATATATAGTATCGCGGTGTGTGTAAGAATTCACATTTATCAAAATTTTATTTCTAAGTGAAACATAGAATAATATTTATCCTGTGTATATTTAAGACATATAAAATACACTCTTTTGTAAAAAATCGAGTCACCAAGAAAGAGTTGTCCGATGAAATTTCGTCGGAAAAAACATCTTGATGTTGTTGTTGTTGTCGTGTCCTTCCCGCAGGGAAGGAATGAAAGTTGCCATTGCCTGTGAGACAGGTTGGACTTCTTAACGATAGATGGCGACACCACCTATCTCCACCTCCACAATTTTGGCATGGAACTGAAGGGGAGGGAAATATTCTCCAGCCCCCTGCACTCGTGGTTTCTGCTGCGACCTCCCACAAGACTTTCGGACTCACTGATTTAACGAGCACGTACTCCGTCTATACTCGGTGGTATTTAGTAGCATCGAACCCAGGCCCTCCGGTCTGGAGTCCGATGCTCTAGCCACTAGGCTACCCACGGCCCCAAAAACATCTTGATCAAACATGCAAATGATCAAATTTTCAAGGCCAATGAACATGAATTACGGTCGTAGCGCGCATTTCTGCTGAGCAACTCGAGAAGTATAAAACCGGTTAATATATAGAGAGGCGGAAAATTTATCTTTTTTTCGTTTGCGTCATTGTGATTCCCTAGAGAAAAAACGAATGATACCATCACTTCATTTTCGAAGAACTTATAGACAACTGAATGATTTCGAACATGGTCGCATTGTCGGAATGCGTGAAGCTGGGTGGTCATGCCGAGCAATACGTCGTTACCTGCAACGTACAGACATAGCTGTGAAAAAGTGCTGGCAGCAATGGTTGCTGCGAGGAACCTATCGACGAAATAAAGGTTCTGGAAGGCCAAGATGGATAAATGCGAGGCAAGATAGGATGATTGTTCAACAGGTCCGAACTTCTCCAACGGTATTAGTACTACAGCCTTTTCCATAACCCCTAAGGTACCTTCCACCATTTGAGGGTGCTTGGCTGAGATGGGGTTACGCTCACAGTGGCCTTTAAGACGTCTGCCTTTGACCCCCACAACAACGGTGGAACCATCTTCAGTGGTGTCACTACCGATCATCATGGTTGCCATCAGACTGGCATCCCACAGTGTTCAGCGATGAATCCCGCTTTACTCTTGAAGCTGATGACCATTGTCATCGTGTCTGGATAGATCGGGGCCAACGGTCTCAATCAGCCTTTGTTTTACAAAGGCATACAGCCATAACCCCTGGTGTGACAGTATGGGGTTCTATCTTATATGACAGCAGGTCATCTCTAGTCATCCTCCATACATCTTTAATAGCTGAATGACATGCTGGTACCATCCTGCAGACGGCTGTCATGATACGTCATCCGGGGACCAGTTTCCAACAAGATAATGTCAGGCCTTACACCATTCGGATATCTCTGGAATGCCTTCGTGCCGTTAATGTTCGTCCTTGCTAGCAAGGTCACCAGACCTTTCACCAATCAAACATGTCTGGAACATGGTAGGGCATAAGATTAAGGAACCCCTAAATATCGCAGATCAGGAGCAACAACTGGGGAATGTCTAGCAGATTGTATCACAGGATGACATTAGAAACCTCTATTTCTCTTTATAGAGGCGTATACAAGCATGTATCGTCGCCAGGGGTGATTCCACCAACTACTGATTTGATCATTCAAGCTGTAATAATGAGCTGTGGATGGGCCTTATGGCCTTGAGTTTTTTTTTTATCATTTTGTTATCTGTGTATAAGTTGTACTAATATTTAATTTCATTAAAAACAACCATTTCCTTCATGGTGATTCGATGGTTTTACAAAAATGTGTATGCAGAGAGTATTTACGAATATATTCCACTAGGAATTCGCCCCCTTTGAGGAATTATAAAAATACAGTGAATTAATATAAGCTACAACATTGAGAAAACTACCAGTAGACAGTGTCGGTTTATCCATTGAGCGCTTGGGGCGGGTGCTCAAGGGCCCGGATAAGCTGGACTTAACCATAGTTCCTGGTTATAAATTTCGATTCGCCAATGCCAAGGGGACCAATAGATCTTCTACGCCCAGGAGTAGGAATGAGTTTAAATCGGCACTGCCAGTAGAAACTATTTTTTTTTTTTTATCTTTTGAGGCATTTCCTTCAAAAATAGAGCTGCTTTCCTACACTTTTCTATTTTGATTGATGATAGATTTGAAATTATCTCGGATATATTTTAATTCATTTACAAATGATTATTTGTATTCTGAAACACTGTACACTCAAAAAATTTCTAGAATCAAACACTGAATGCAAATACATTATTATGCGTGTTGTATTCAGTGTATGGTTTCAAGGGCTCCATTCATATTCATAAATGGGTGTGGAAGGAAATGCGTTATCCGCATTTGAAATGAAGATGTATAAACAATGTACAAGATGCACTTAGAATACATTGATCCTACATACAAGACGCGCACGTCTTTGTGAAATTTTTATAAAAGTTTTGGTAAAAGAAAGTAGTTAGTAATTTTCAACATTATAGTTTAACAATAATGAACAATTAATTATAAATGTTACCACGCATTAAGAACAGATAGAGATGCAACTCTTAACCACCCATTCCAATTGGTTATGTTTTTAAGGCGAGTTTAGGTGATTTTGATCCACTATCGAGGCGATAGTCTTTTGTGTAAGTAGCCATTTAAACTTTGGCAATGATTATGTAAGCACTTGGAGAACAACTAGGAATACTACTTAAATTTAGAAATGGCATAGACACACACACTTTAAATCAAATTGAATATTTGGGAAGATGATGAACACAAAGAAAGTTTTTCGGCAAACACAGCAACTCCAAGAATTAAGTAATTTTATTAGCAAATTTTCGAGACCTCTGCCAGATAATTTAAGATCTTTTTAAAAAAATTTAATTTGAATTCACAGGATTATGTTTGTAAATTTTGAAAAAGATATTTAGCATACACCACATCGTTTCATCATTTATCAGCGACTTATTCAATTCATAACAGTCTTCGATGAAAATGTTAAAATCCAACATCTCTCTCTGATTCATTGCACTCTTCAGAATTAACAACTTTGGAATGGATTCTCGTCTTGAATGGAAAGCAGCGCAACCCTTCTGTTATATACTGGGATCATCGTTTGTAATAAATGTCTATGTTCTTCTGTTTGGATTGAATGTTTATATTCTTCCATCTCTCGTCTTTCACATATATCCCAGGATAAAAACGCACGACAACAGCAAAAACAACTCTATCTCTAAAAGCAAAAAAGTTGAAAAACTGTTGACAAAATTATAAAAGAATGTGTAGATTAAGCTCTCACTCTCTCGTCAAATAAAATTTACACTATCAGAGGGATGGTAAAAGAACGGGGATCAATGAGTAGCTGTAGAAAGGTGACAGTGGATAGAAAAGTATAATAGCCATTTTTAAATTCTTATAACTTCATGTCAGATAATTTTGCATCGCACCTCATATGGGGACAATGACTATACAAATATTATGGTATAATCATATTTATAAAACTCCTATTAAAAGGTATATGATGTATGACAGTTCTACAGTAAAGTTTGAGTTTAAAAGTTTGATGGTATTTTGATTCATGAACCAGAAAGAATGCATTACAAGAAAAGTTAGTCTTGTATGCTGAAACAAATATAATTTATTTACTCTTTAATTTTAAAAAACCTCTTATTTATATTATTACGAAAATAATGTCGTATTGTGGAACTATATATATCTTGTACAATATATATATATATATATATATATATATATATTTATTTATTTATATTTATAAGTAATCCTAAATATATCTTCACATGACAAAAACAATTAATATGCTTACAGAGCGCGAGTAATGTCTCTAACTTATAAATTAGTAATTTATCATTGAAAACATTGTGCAATAAGGGTATCCGGCTATTTGCGACAACTTTTTTTTAAAAAAATGGAGGTATGGGGATTTTTTTATTTGTTTGATACATTTTAAGAAAAATATGCTAAATTTAAGAAGAGAAAAAGAAATTATTACTAAAATGGGGAAAAAATGGTAAGAATTTACAAAAAACAACATAAACAGGGCCCATTCTGTACCAAAAGATTACGCACAAATTTTCTATTTTTCAATTCTGATGTGTTGTTATGTTATTCATTTGTGAAATGACCTTCAAGATATAAGGTACTTTAGTTTTTACTAAAACTAGAGCACTTTATCTTTGTTATTATATAAAATTGCCTTAAATAACAGAGATTATATTAACATTAGGGACTGTAAATTTTGTAATAATACAACGAATGATAAATCTGAAGGTTAAAACACTTTTACTTGTATACAGAACATACACGAAAAATTTCAGTTAATTATTTTCAAAACCTTTTTAGCAATCACATTGTCCCCTTTTGAGCATTTTCAAAAAAATACATTTCGAGTATAACGCGTTTCAAAGTATGGACATCTTGCTTAAAGAGTAATGGCATCTGCTTTTACTAAAATGTTTGTGGTTTTTGTTCTAGTGAACGGAAAATGATAAACTTGGAATTTTTCTAAAGCTAATAAGATGGTCTATAAAATAAAATCCTAAAAAAATTTGTCAATTTTTGGCAAAATTCACAATTTTAGCGTAGTCGGATACCTTAAAATCAGTAAATCTTCTCCCACTGTACTAAATTTACTCTAAATTAACAAGTCATCTACCGAGATTCAAATAAGGATTACAAATTTGTTAATTCTTCTGTATATAACAGTCTTATTCATATGCCTTTTTCTTCATTTTGAATTTCAGAATTAGTGCCAAGAGTTTATCTTCTGTGTGGGGTTCTTGAATTTTAATAATCCTGCAGTTAAACTGTTCTATGTACTAGTTTTCTTAAACGGAACATAAGACGTGTGTTGACATCACATGTTACAATACAATTTTGTTGCTACAGTCAATATATTTTGATTTCAGAAGTAAAAAGCATTGTATTGATTATATAGCATTGTTCCATAACCTCCGGGCCGCGGACCGGTACCGGTTCGTGGATCAAATAGTACTGGGTTGCACAAGAAACATTGAATTATTTCCATTTTACTTATTGCGGTGTATATCCCTCAGTAAATGAGTTTAATGGGGAAATCATTTTATATTCATACTTTGGTGTAACAGTGTTATATTCTGATGGCATATTTAAGATTTAATTACAATTATTAAATCAAAGCAATTAACATCCCCCTCCCTCAGCAGGCCGTGGTAAAATTAGCAAACGTTGCCCAGTCAGGGCGATAAAAAGATTGGAGTGCACTGGATTACAGCAACAAACCGAAGTTTGTCACAAGAGGATTATCCTCTTTTTTTACATTCTATTTGTGTTTTTTGGAAGCATTTCTAAAAAAATATTTCTTTTCTCCATACATAATTTTAGTTTCTAATTTTTTTTGGGAGTATTTTATTTTAAATTCTTAGTAATTTTAAAAAAATAAATGCACAGAACTCGAATAACTGTATTGCAATGCAAATAAATTTTTTCTAGATTTTTAAATATATGCATTTAACATATGATCTTAACGTAAATGTAAGAAAAAAAATAGCTGCATTAAGGCAGATCATCAGTAAAGTTCTTGCTCAATATAACACAAATTTAATCACAGTAAAAAAGTAGTAGTTTTTATTACTGACACAAGTTACTTTTTTTTTAGAAGTTAGTTACTGTGATTTTTAGATAATAAATCTATTAGTTATTAGTGAGCTGATTTACCTAAGGAAAAAGCGGATTTTCTTTCCCCGACACTGCAGAAATACTTGACCAGAATGTGCATGATTGTTGGGAGCAATGGTCAAGGGATGGTACTGCCTCAAGTAGATCTGGTGCCGGGCTGCCACGTGGCACTACTGAGAAGGAAGACCACCATTTTCGGTGTACGGCTGCGGCGCATCATACTACGACTGTGGTTGGTACCACAGTGATACAACGAACTATTACAAATCTGGAGCGAACTGTTACACCTGGAGTTTTGTTCTGGGGACAATTTCCTATGATAGCAGAAGCCCTCTCGTGGTTATTCCACGCATTCTGACTGTAAACATGTACGTCAGTCTGGTTATTCAACTTGCTGTGTGCTGCCATTTATGAATATTTCTTAAGCATACTTATTTCGTTTAGTAGAGATCCACAAGAGAAAGAGTTTTATGAAAATTAACTCACAAGGGGGTTACAGGGGATCAAGACAAAAGTTCCTGCTTTTGAACTATTAGAACGGCAGACAAAGTTTAGTAGACATTTTTCTTTTATTGAGTAGAGATTCTCTAATAAAGAGTTTTACTGATATCATTTCCCAAAGGACATTACCGGAGCGCGTTAACCTTCCTCTCTCTAGAAATTTTTACCAGATAATCGACGCACTCGTCATGAGATCTGCAGACTTGAAATTTGGCAAGCATATATCTTTTGTTGAACAGATATCCGCTGATAACTGGTTTTGTTTAAATCGTCTCCTACAGCGTTGTTAAAGATAATATTTACTTATTTACTAACAGATGAACTAAGGAAATACTGTGTTGTTCGATTTCATTTATTTATTTTACTTTGTTATCTTATTCGCTAAATTGTTCTTTAATTGCTGTTTAATTTGCTTAATTTACTTAAAATTATTGAAAATATTAATTGGAAACTTATTCCAAATCACAAGATTTACAAGAAAAAAAAGGTTTGTGTGTGTGTCTACATATATAATCATTGATCATGTACCAAATTGCCTTAAATCTAATTTGAAGCCAATCTATGATAGTATGGGCCAAAATGTTTGTGGACACACAGTTATATAATAATAAATTCCAAGTCTTAGAAACTAAGATTGTGTAGGGTTAAATATAGAGTTTAAAGCCAGTCTACTCCTATTTTTGCCTATATCACTGGACTGAAAGGAAGAGAAAGCGGTGTTGAAATGTTAGCTTCTAAAAATATACTTCACGTTTAGTAACATAAGGTTAAATAATTAAAACTTAAAACGCTTTAAAGGTTTTTTGTAAACCAAACACCATGAGAATAACCAATAGTTACGTACCAAAAGCAGAAAAAAAATCCAGAATTCTAAAAAAAAAATAAAAATAAAAAAAATCCGCCCAGCAGCGGTCCGATGAAGATTCATCTTCCGATAATTAAGTTATTAGTTCATCATCTGGCTGAGAAAAGTAAATATGATTGGCAAGAAACAGATGTGCTATAAGTGCATTCAACCTTCTTCCGAGGCCTCCTAAATTTGATTGTATTGTTGAAAATACTTTGAATTTTGAGACCAATGAAGATACTTGGCCGCCCATCCGGTATAGTGCTCAGTGAAGCTGACTGCGGTGCCGCAGGGACTGGGTTCGAATCCCGGAGAAGGCATGGATGTTTGTGTTGTAATCCTTTCTTCTGTCTGTGTTGTTTACCCCCGTGTTATACGTTCGGTGGTGCACGGGGTTTATAAATGTTAAAAAAAAAATTAAGATACTTGAAAGATTTTATGAAATATATCAGACTGTCTTTAGACAATTATCTTTTCGAAAATATTGTGTAGAAAAGAAACAAGCATTGAAAGTGATAGTTCCTTGTTTTTCTTAGGTACCCTCTTGTTTTCGCATATATCACTAGAAATAGATTGCTGATAACTGTGATTTCATTCCATTTTATTTCAATATTGTTATTATTACAAAAGATGTCTTACAGAACTTTAAATATTTTTTGTTTTTGAATAAAGTAATCATGACCGCGTAACAATAAGAATCCAGATTTTCCAATGTTTTTTATTTCGTAGTTTTCACGCACACATTCACTCATTTATTTTTTTAGATATATTTTTAATTTAATACTATTGTCTTCAGTAAAGCTTCATACAAAAGAAAAAGAGTTTTTTCTTCTCGTTTTATGCTTTTAAAAAGGGATCTTAAGTGGTTAAGAAGAGTAAAGTGTGAAAACAGAAACGAAACTAATTCTGTCTCCCTCATAATTGCTAAAATCAAAAACTTTGAATAACATATTATAAAACAAAGTCAAGTTAAAAGCATAATGATCTCCTCCTTCCATTTTAGACAATGGGAAATAAAAAAATGCCCAAAGAAGAGAGTAAGACTCCTTCAATTCAACGACATCTTGTACATGAAAACGCCTTGCCCATTCGGTCACGGTTTGACACCGTTTGATTAAGCAGATTTGTTCTTGGGTGAGCCTTCTATATCACGTTTCAGTAAATAAAACGAAGGAAAGATATCACCCACCCATAATTCTTCTTGGGTTGGATAAACAGGAGATAGTTGAAGCAAATTACCTGAATTATTTATTACATAAAAATTACTGCTATTCATATTCCAACTTCGAACAAAATGTGCACAAATAGATAACAAGCAAAATAAAGTAACATAACATAGAGAGTCCATCGCTTAGCATGAATGACGAAGTTACACAATCGAATTAAAAAAAACTAGTTTTATGTGTAACCCACACACTTGAACCTAATTACTTCAGCAACTAGCGTACCCAACTACCATGTATCTGAGATTTTTTCTAATAGTTAATTCAAAGTAATTTGTCATTCATCTGGCTATAATCCACAATGTTGATATAGAATTACTGAAACAAATTCAAAAATACATAAATAAAGCATAAAAATATTTTAATGATAAGAAATAAAAGTTAAAGATAAAAAAAAAATGAAGTGATAAAAAAGACTCTTTCTCTCTCTACTGGGGGTTAATTAAATGTTTCCTTTTGTAATATAGATTTATAAAGTATCAACATTTAAAAAAAGTTGGAATGTATGTTGGAATGTTGCGACCCTTCGGTCGCTTGTGGATTTGGATGCTCAGAATCAAGAGACATTTTAATAAAATCTACACCTTTATTTTGCGTATAAATTTACTATCAAATCTTAGTTTAAGGAAAAGGAGCGGTCAACTTCATTACTAACCTAGATATCTATAGCGATGAAGTGAATCACTTAACTGACGGTTAATTCCGCTGCACTGAGGACCTTTCTCCGTTGGGATCTCTGATTTCCTTCCTGAAACGCGTCAATGGCTTCAATTATTATAACTCCAAACTTCAGTATCAGCCTAACGACGATCGACCTCTTTACGCTTGAGTTTTAAAAAAACTCACATTTGCATAAATCACGGTTCCTCCACGGAAAGCGATTTTATAATCACACAAAAGTTAAGAAGCACTTTTCCCAAGATGATTAGTAGGAATCGTGAATAGAATCCGTTACAACTTCCATAACGACCCAGATGAATAAATTCAAACATATATATATGTCTGTGTGTGTGTGTCACGTAATAATCAATTACTTGTTTACTCTTACCCGCCGGGATATAACATGCAATTTTAACTTTTTGAAATTAAAAGCTCAGTATTTTTAAATTATGACTTATATAACCTGCCTCATACGGATTTATCTGGACCAATTAAAGGAGCCTTTTACGGAAGTCATTTGATTTTGTGAGAGATTCTGGTTTGCAATCTGTACAATTACATAAATTTTATGGATTTAAGATGCTTGTGAACGCCATGTAAGACGCACGTGTATATCGACTGTATATTGTTATTGTTTATGTGTGTATGATTTCTGTATATTATCTTTGTGTGTGTGTATATATATATATATATAAGATGAATTCAATATAATAAACTGATGTTTTCGTCTAAATGTTATTTGTGATAAAGAAATACAGAATCTTGAATTGATTAAATAATATCAGTTGAGAGTGCAAAGAAAACTCACAGTCACCCATACGAAAAAAAGTGATAATATGTGTGTTACAGTTCATCTTATTTATTCTTTCGAGTTGTTTATTGATAAAAGAATTTTTCTTCCTGTTAAGTTGTTACATTGATAGTAATTTTCTTACAATGCAAGTTTCTTCTATAAATTCTTACAGGTATTAGAATTTGAAAGCAATAGTTTAAAAAGGGAAATATCACCATAAAAACTTGAAAAAAATATCCCATGTGAATTTTAATTTTGAATAAGTAGTGATCGAAAGTAAAAATCGTGAAAATTCGTTTAATCAATAAGTTCTTAATATACTTGGATATTTTTCAAGCGAGTATAATGAAAAAGCATTGCTACTCTCGAGCATAACAGTAAAGGCATCTGCAAACAAATTTACAAAAACACCAAAAAAAGGAAAACAATATCCAAAACTGTTCTATATCATTGTTTGATATGTGTGGGAGATCTATACAAATTTCATATATTTCCTTTCTTTAAATACTTTTTTTATTTTTCCATATTTTTAAAACGTTAGGCTAATTTAAAAATACTTCTTATTATTTAACTTAAACATTGCGTAAAATAGATTAGTTTCAAAACTATTCTGTTGCTGTAAACATGTAGCTTTTATATTGTTTTGTTATTTTGTGTACAATATATTTATAAAGCAACTAGAATCAAACATGATTACCAAAATAAAACAATAAAAGGAAATTTCTGCTTAGCTCTGATTGTGTCTTCAGGCTAAGAGCTGTAATAAAATTTCACAACATTTTGTTTTGATGTGCTCTTCTGCTCTAATATACCGAAGATTTTGAGATAACTTTTTTTTCTGACTATAACCATTGGAGTTACTTCTCTTTTTTGCAATAAGTAAGTAATTTTCAGTTTGTTTTAAGCTAAGCAAATAAAACATTAAAGTAAACTAAGAACGTTGTGTATGTGTGTTTTCATGATCTGCGATCATCTAAAGCAGTGATTCCCAAAGTGGTCTATATAGACCCTCAGGGGTCTATGACGACCTCCAAGGGGTCTATGCCAATCAAAAAATAAGTTGGGGGTCCATGAGGTGTAAATGGGGGTCTATGTGATACTGGCTCTCATTAAACTAGACCGTAACTTTAACTTAAAAGAAAATCTATAATCGCATGTAAACCAAATTTTACCTGTTTAATAGATTTATTTACTAAATTTAATGAGGTCAATTTGCATTTACAAGGTGACAGCATACATTTAATTAAAACAAGAACCCTTTCAGCTTTTCTTTCCTGTGATTTAAGCTAAATATAACACTGAGGTCCCGAATTTTTTAAATGTGTCACAGACAATCTGTCAGAACGTTTTAACCTACATTCAACATTTAAATGCCTTTTATTCAGATTATGAAACCAGGTTTGAGAAAGTTTTGACTATCGCAATACCACAGTAGGCAGTGAATCCATCTGGTCATATCGAAAAAATGTCAGATTACAATAGGAACTAATAAGCATTAACGAAGATCTTAAAGTTTAGAAACGGATGCCTGCAGTTTTGGCTTTAAAAAGTCAAATCTGTTACTTGTCTCAACTTATAGAATATTGTGAGATTTTTCATTGCTTTTCCTAGAGTGAAGGAATTTCAGTGGGGTTGCCAATCTCGAAAGAAAAAAAAAGAAAGAAAGAAAAAAAATGGGCACTATATATATATATATACTAAAAGAGGACATTTTAAAATTAAACCAGACAAGATGGTTACCAAATGTTGAAAATTTGATATTGTAGTGCTAGAGATTCATCCCTCCCATTAAAATAATTTGTTTGTTTTTTAGTTAATTTATTTAACAGTTTTACTTATTAATTAATTTTAATTTAATTAATTAACATATGCGTTTTACATTTTAAACACTATACTTCATTACAGTTAGAAATTTAGTTCTTTTAAAGTAGGAGCAGTAGTACCAGCAATTAAAAAGAATTTAGGTTGATAAATTTACAAAAACTCAATATTAATTAAGCAGGGGTCTACCGCAAACCAAAAATCATGGCAAGGGGTCTACGAAACAAAAAAGTTTGGGAACCTCTGATCTAAAGTATAATGTTGGTTAGATTAATAAGTATGTTTTCCCGACTTAATATTTCAATGTTTAGTACCCACCCTCTAGAGTAGGAACTTAAACGGCTTGAATGAGCAAAAAATTTCGAAATACATTTAGACAATTCTCCCATTTCCTAAAGTACATGTACATATCCAATCTAATAAATACCGATCATTATTTATCAAATGCCTGGCCGTTGACCATCAGGTCATTAGGCAATGAGCTCTCCAATATTTCTTTACAATACAGTCCAAACTCTTAAGTACAGAGCACTCGTCAAAATGTGCAGCGTCCATGAACTTGTCCCCCCCCCCCAAAAAAAAGAACACAAAAAGAGGAGTCAATCAGGTTAAAACGAAACACAAATTAGCGCAAAGGTAGTAATGCCCTGTCAATAATCTAAACTCAGTCACAGCAGCAGCATTAGGAGATTCCAAGACACAGTTAGGTTTTAATAGCACCTTCCATGATTTATTTTTGGCAGCAGTGGCGGCAGCATCTCGAAAGCGTTTTTTTTTTATAAATCCTATCAATTTCATTGATTAGTTGTTCATTTACGTAGCCTTCAAAGCAACGTGAAGGCTTCTGGTGGCGGACTTTGTAATCTTGCACTTCGATCAAGTGATGAAGACGACACGTGAGCTGACACTCCTTGTCCAAATTTTCATGCCACTTTCAGAGACCACTTTGAAGACTTTGAGCTACAACACATCAGCGCCTCAACACGGGGTCAAACCGATGACTCGATGGAAATAACGCCTGTCACAGGCTTGCGACCATGACTGTTTGGTCATCGTGGTCCCTCAATATCAATACTTAGTAGCAAGAATAATTAAGTCACCCCTTTCCGCAAGTCATCACTTAATTATTCTAGCATAAAATTGTCGAAATTACTTGAAATCAAATGTCTTATATTTAGAGCAATATATGATATATCTTTGTTTCCTAATCTTGTTTTGCTAGATCACGCATTCGGCATTACATTAGTTAGCTTATTCTATTTATACGGGTTTTTTTGTAGAAATCCACTTTTCTTGATACTTTTCATTCAACTTTTAAATTTTGTGATTTTAAATTACGTTAGTAACTTTGTCACATATAACGGTGACACAGGCTTTTAGATCTACATTCCTAGTTTTGAAGTGATTATGTTTAGATCGTTTTATTTTACTTAATAATTTTTAAGAAAGTGAAATTAAAATGTAATTATCACACTGTTATGGTACTTGAGAAAACTTTACAAATTTAGTTGCAAAAGTAAAAGCAATTGGTTACATCAAAAATGAAGTATTGTTGCATACCTAAGATAGCTAAAACATTAAGGAAAAAATATTTTTTCTGTCATATTGATATTTTTTACAAAAATTTAAAAACATGGCAGGGTAGTGTCTTGTAAGAATAACACGATGTGAGAGAACATCTACCCCTAGAATACTCTGTTGCCAGTTTTTCGCTCAATTTATCATTTGATTTATGGCTGATCATATTGCAAACTACGTGACAGTGAAGATGATGCACCAAAAAAGAATGACCAGAAAAAGAAGTAACTCTGCAAACAAAGAGATACAACAATGATGAATCCACGGATAGTGTCCGGAAAGGCAATTCCCCACTCTTAGTCAACCACATTTGCTACATCCCTTCTGAATGTAGCAATGACAAGGAATTAAAGCGGCTTTCAATCACGTACAAGACGTGTTCGCGATTGCTGAGACATCAAAGTAGAATAGTGATCGGGGAAGCTTTTATATATCTCGCCGAGCAGGTTACCGGATTCGTGCAGTGTGCTGGCGGGTGCTATCCTGCTTGTAAGGGATAGTAATCAGCCCATAGGAAGTGGAATATCACTGGTAGCAGAATATCAACAGCGTATCGTTGGGTCATCGTAGTGCTCCGAAGAACCAGAAATGACTTGCTATCAATCGCGATGACGTTCACAAACCATGTTGCCTCTTTGCCACGTGATAGGGGTGTTCCATAGATGTAACCGAATTGGACCTTTGACTACGTCTATGGCACACTCGGACACGGCATCATTGGATAAACAGAAGTGTGATTCGTTTGAGAGCATGATCTTGTGCCATTCTATGCATGCTGTTGTCTCTCTGGCCACACCAGTACCATTCAAACTTGCCACATTTCCATTTCCTAACCATCTTTGACACATACGATGTACTATAACCTACAAGGGGGGTTGGGGAATATAAATCTGAGAAAGCCAACCTGGTTTCCTGAATCCACCACATTATCCTCTTCGTAAAATCGTCTGTCTGCTGAAACTGCTTCCTGTCGGTGGCAGCCTGCTTTCTCTGATATATATATATATATATATATATATTTCACATACCATCTGTAACAAGAACAACATTTCCAAAGTCCCTGGCAGAAATAATGTTACAGATATTGAGCCTTCTTCATGCTCATTCGCTTGTATTTACTCAATGCTGTCGGAGAACTGTGTAATTCAAACTATTTTTAATACTCAGTGAAGTAAGTCACACTGAAATTTGCATTATTTTTTATCACTCCTTCTTGGTGCTGCATTTTCAGTGTCACATAATGTTTTGATGAAATTATACATATTATAATGTTTTGTTATAATGAACAAAAAATGAGGCAGTTGCATTCAAGTAAGTGCGTTTCGAATATAATGAACATATTACTATTATTTTATTTATAGTAGTGTATTTTAAAATTAATTCTATAAAGGCAGAAGGTAAATTATTGAAAACAACATTCATTGCATATATCATATATATATATATTGCATATATCATATCATATTGCATATATCATATCATATTGCATATATTGCATATATCATATGTTTGTAATGTGTATGAGTAATAAATCAAATATTTAACAATATATTTACTGATGTTAGATATAAAAGAATTTATAATTTCTATTTTTTGTATCAATTGAGTAATCTCTTCCTTTAATCAAATAATGCTCTCTTTTCCACCACAGTACGATTTTTCACATCATCAAAGTTAATATCACCTCTCGCTATTAATATTACTTATGTTAAAACTAATTGCTACAAATTATACATTAATAAGGTTTCATACCACATTTATTGCAGTAGTGGTACAAAAGTGAGTGATAGATTCTCGGCTTTTTATTGCATTCTTAAAAATTCTTCTGCAATTATATTTTACTCGTAGTGACACCTTAAAACAGTCATAAGCAACTATCATTTGTCTCTTAAGCAAAGAAATTCGGAGAAGTTTTTATATTCCTTTTATATAAAAGTAAATTGGTTTTCAAATTATTAAAAAAGTCTAGCCGCACTATCTTGAAAAGTCTGATAGATTCTATTGTCATATTCTAAGTATCATTGCAATGCATTACACTAGTGCTTACTAGTTGAAGATATCACAACTGTGCATACTTCAAATGACGTCAATACTGAAAAGATATTCTTAGTCTGATCATTACTTTGTGTTTGTTAAATTAATCTCTCTCAAATTTTATGAGCATATTTTATAGTCTTCGGTTGAAACCTTGAAAACTCATAAAATGAGAAGAAAAGGAAGAGGATATTTGATTCAGTGTTAGTTATGTTTATTGAAATACATTGTATCTTCACTATCTTCTTTCGGATGGGACACAGTTTGTAAATGAAAAGCTAGGCTATTATAAAAGTTTAAAATTCACTTTTTAGTTGAAATCAATTAGTCATTTTTCTAGTAAATATGTTTTTATTTTATCAAAAAAATCTTTTTAAAGAACGAATTTCATAAAATGGCGAAAAGTACGACTCTTCTATATCAAAGATCAAATAATGAATTGGGGATATCTAGAAAAGAACATGTGTGATAATTATGTTATACTCCAGGGGTCAGCAATCTCGTATCTGTGGCATGCCAAATCAGTCTGCCAATACGATTCAAAGTCCCTCAATGCAGGAAATATTTGAAACAATTCGATTTCCGCAATGATGCAAGCAAAGTTAGGGAATAGAGGCTTAGAATATAGATTTAGAGTCTCTTGTTATATATTAATTTTGCATTATTTAAAGGTTTTTATTAACATTGAAGTACATAAAATATGTTTCTTCAGCAAAAATAAAAAAAATAAAAAAAATTGTACATATATTATGTATTTTTTAAGCATGTTTTTTTTAAATAAGTAATTAATAACATAAAATATATAAGTATTCCCTTTCAATATAGTTAAATAAAAATAATAATTTAATGCGAACCTTGTCCTTGCATCGCTCTATTTCTTATCGCAATATCAGGGGTATAATTCATGACTTTCAATTGAACACGAGGGATTCTGAACATTCATTTGTTAAGCAACTTTTTGGCGTATTCAAAATATTTTTCGTATGAAAACAGATTGGTTCGCTTAAATATGTAGTGGAAAGCAAAGTACATGATATTTTCTTCAATCAGTTAAGGTATCCTACTACCCTAAAATTGTGAATTTTGCCAAAAACTGTGTGTGTGTGTGTGACAATTTTTAATGATTTTATTTTATAGGCAATCTTATTAGCTTTATAAAATTTCCAAGTTTATTATTTTCCGTTCTCTAGAACAAAAACTACAAGTGTTTTAGTAAAAGCAGATGCCATCACTTAAGGAAAATGTCATACTTTAAAACGCGTTTTTCTTGAAATGTGTTTTTTTTTTTAAATGTTCAAACGAAGACAGCGATTGCTGAAAAGGTTTTGAAAATAATTAAATGAAATTTTTTTGTGTATGTTCTGCATAATAGTAGAAGTGTTTTAACCTTCAGATTTATCAATCACTGTTTTATTACAAAATTTACAGTCCCTTATATAAGTATAATCACTGTTTTTTTAAGCAATTTCATATAATAACTAAGATAAAGTGCTCTAGTTTTTGTAAAAATTGAAATATCTCTTATCCTGAAGGTCATTTCAAAAACGAATAACATAGCAACACATCAGAATTGAAAATTTGTTTATAAACCTTTGGTACAGAATGGACCCGTTTATGTTATTTTTTGTAAATTTTTACCCATTTTTTTTCCCATTTTAGGAATAATAATTTTTTTTCTCTTCTTAGTTTTAGCATATCTTTTTTTAAAATGTACCAAAAAAATCTAAAAACCGCAAAAAAATCGCCATATCTCCATTTTGTTTAAAAAAAGCTGTCGTAAGTAGTCGGGTACCTTAAATATCTCTAGCAATGACGTCTAATAAATTAAAATAGCCGTTGATTTATCGTTAGAGTTCTTTCAGATTTTTTCGTAATTGCATAAATGTAATTCCGAACATGTATTCCGTAATTCCGAACATTTTAGTCCAATAAGCTTCATTACAAAATTATCAACTTCGATCATTTTAAAAATTAACAAATTTGTAGAGCAGTGTAGAGATCCACTGGGAATTGTACTGCGTGTCAAATATGGCACGCATGCCATTGGTTACCGATGCCTGTTATACTCAATGCACTGTGTAGTAAATTCACGCATGTTAATAAATTGTGGATAATTTTTAACTAATTAAAACCCTGTTCTATTCCCGCACAATCAATATCTATCGGTTAAACAGGTAGAAGTATTAGATAGAAAATTATAACTATCAATATTTTTATACAGTTATATTTTTTAAAAACCACTATATACAAATGTAAATTAGTTTTAGTTAAAAATTTTATAGTATTAAATATATGAAATCTAATTGTGTATCTGTAAAACAGGGTTATAGAGATAAGTATTAAGAATGTCTACTTTTAATTTTGTTCAATGAGTAGATGTTTGTATGATTGTAACGAGCAAGTTTCAAAAATACTTTAAATTCTTCGTGTTTCTATACATCAAGACTTAAATGCACCAAAAATACAGAAGAGAGGCAATGGAGCAGGCGTAGGCAGACTTTTCTAGGGTACGGGCTACTTCTAATTTTTTCAAGGTGTTGCGGTCCACACGGTGTCAGTGTCACCCACGATAGAGGAAGGGTCCATGAGTACAGACCCTCCTCCACAGGCCTTAATTTTTTGTTCTCTGATTGATTATAATCCCATGTATATAGTATGTAAAATTTAACTAAGCATTTGTCATTAATAATTTTTTATTAATTAATGCTAATTATTTATGCAATAATTTATCTTTTACTGTTTTTTATTCCCGACAATCTACGATATCATAAAAATAAGTTCTACTGTAAATTGGGTAATAATACGAGAGTGATGAACATTTGACCTTGGACCCCCCCCCCCTTGAAAAATTCTTGTGTGCACTGTGTAAAGTGTCGTAGGTATGATGAGTGAAAAAAAGTCTATAATATGTATCATAACTTAATAATAAATACGGAATATGGACTTAACTACATAGCGATAATAAAATAAACTTACACTTTTAAGACCACGTTTAAAACAAAACGCAAGATACAAATATAATAATAATAGCCATAAATATAAAAATTTCGAATATAATGCATTTGTTATGAAACAGTTCAAAATACATTTAAAAAAATGAAACATTTTCATCTAAAGTTAGTGCTCATAGTTATAGTCACTCGAAGACTTAGTCTGCATACTCTCAGACAATCTAGAATATTTTGATATATATTTACTAACTGCTAATCTTCAGGCGGTTACCCCAAAATGTCTTGGCAGTCCACGAGTTGACCACGATCGACTTAATGCCCACCCCTGCTATAGAGTTAGATACCTTTGTATTAGTTTGCCTAATTTATTGATTATTTATTAACGTCCCACTGAAAATCAACATGAGGAATGCTTTGGAAGAACATTAAGTTTTGAATAACGATCAAATGATGAGGACAATATCTGTGAATTGACACCGTACTCCCCAAATTTCCATACCTTACCAACGTTAGGACTTTGCGCAGTAACAAGTTTAACGTACATAAATGAACCTTTTTATATCATAGATCTTAATTACATCAGTATTTGAACTCATTACTGAATTGTTCCATTTTTACGAAAGCGATCAAATACTTCATTTGCAATTCACTCGGGCTCACTGCTGCTAACAATCACGCACAGTGAATATATTCCTGCTTTCTGCAATATCGCAGAGATAAAATCTACATTTTTTTCTTGGTATTATTACACAACCTCTTTCAAACTTAGGGTGCTGTTGGTAATGGCTTTTTCGTCTTCTTAAGGTATCCGACTACCCTAAAACTGAATTTTGCCAAAAATTGGCAAATTTTTTTATGATTTTATTTTATGGGCCATCTTATTATCTTTATAAAAATACCAAGTTTATTATTTTCCGTTTACTAGAACAAAAACTACAAGTGTTTTAGTAAAAGCAGATGTCATTACTTTAAGCAAGATGTCATACTTTAAAACGCGTTTTACTCGAAATGTGATTTTTTGAAAATAATCAAATGGGGATAGCTCTATTGCTCAAAAAGTTTTAAAAATAATTAACTGAAATTTTTTTTGTAAGTTTTGTATAATAGTAGAATTGTTTTAACCTTCAGATGTCCACTGTTTTATTACAAAATTTACAGTCCCTTATGTGAATATAATCACTGTCTTTTTAAGCATTTTCATATAGTAACCGAGATAAAGTGCTCTAGTTTTTGTAAAAAAGAAAATATCTCTTAACCTGAAGGTCATTTCAAAATTGAATAATATAGCAACACATTAGATTGAAAAAATTGAAAATTTGTTCATAAGCCTTTGGTGCAGAATGGGCCGCGTTGTGCTATTTTTTTGTCAATTTTTACCTATTTTTTCCCCTTTTAGTAATAATAATTTTTTTTTCTCTTCTTAATTTTAGCCCATTTTTCTTAAAATGCACTAAACAAATCTAAAAATAACAAAAAAATCCCCATATCTCCTTTTTTTTTAAATAAGTTGTCGCAACCAGTCGGATATTTTAAAGGCATTCTTAACATACATCAATTCATTGTACAAAATCTAAACGATAAATAACGTTCACGAATTTTACAGCTTATATTTAAATTACACCTAAATCGCATGCTCAAAGTGGCACTATTAGAGCCACAAATGCGGTCAACGCGAAATTTGAATCAAAATAATTTTTTCTGACGTATATTCAAAACTCCTTCTTGTCTTGGTGTTTAAATTTTTATTTCTATCATTGTGTTTGCGTATACGTGTGTGTTTGTGAGACGATTTCATTTTAACTAAAATATTTTACTGGGATAATGTTTTTCTTATTTCAGTCGTTGAAAAGACGAGGAAACGATTTAGTATTTTCAATCAACATTTACTTAATTAAAAGACACACTACACAAATAGCGACGAACGAAACAC
>BMAO01000598.1:0-138840 GCA_019973975.1 Trichonephila clavata
CATCGTGGTGTTGCAGACAGATGCGTGACTCGTCAGTAAAGACAACTTCATTCCATTCTAGCGCTCACATCCTTCTTTCATCGCACCATTGGCGGCGGAGACGTCTGTGGTTCTGCGTCAAGGGTAGACCAAGCAGTAGACGTCTTGCGGACAGACCACTCTGCTGTAAACGGTGTTGAACGGTATGCGCCGACACTGAATGATGCGTTACAGACTCAATGTGCTGTGCTATGGTTCGTGATGTGACTGAGTACGTGATGTGACTCACTGCCATGCGCACAATTTTCCTGTCCTCACGTGAAGTGGTGCACTGAGGTGGATGCGATCGACCACGTCGGTCCGTCGAACCCTCATGCATTCAATGGTCACATATCCGCATTACAGTTGTTTGGTTTCGTCCAACACGACTACCCATTTCCCTGAAAGATAATCCACAATCTCGGTAGGCCACTATCCTTCCTCTGTCGAACTCGGATACTTGATCAAAAGCTGATCGCTGTTTTCTACGAGACATAACTGATCGTTTTTTGAAAAAAAAACACAATTGCCGAACTTGAAATCGTCAGAATCTCCAAGCTTTAAATAGCGCTTTTGAGGTGGCGCCACAGGCGTGCGTGATGTGTGTCTGTGCTGAAATTCTAATCATTTGCATATCTCACCTCCGCTAATGCATGTTGTAAATTTCATGTTATTTGCGTGCTTCCTTTAGGGTGTTGCATTTACGGTGGCCAGCAGTGTAGATTGGACAGTTTCCTCACACGTCAGCATGCAACACATAATTGATCATTCGAGAAACAAGGATTTTCAGAGTCCAAGCATCAAATGGACATTGTTTGGCTTTGAGATTTATTTATGATCATCGCGAAAACCAAATGAATCGACAATTGAAGCCTTTTGAGTGGTATTGAAGATTTTGACGGTATCATCAGAATACGTTGTAACAGGAAGATTTCTCCTTTAAACTTTACAGCTAAAATCTTTGCTTCAAAAAATTTCCCGGTAATTCTTTTGATGACCAAACGTGTACCATTGCATAATCTAGGTGGATTAAGTTAAGCAGCAAAATAACCACTTAACCAATCTTCAATCGAAGATTGTGTGGCGGCATTCCTGATATATCCAGATAATTCAAAAACTCAGTAGAAAAATTTACACACAGTTTTGTTTTCATCAACAATAGTGTCGATTGATTTTTGGATTTGATCACCTGGTAACAATATATCTGGAAGTTTATTTCATCAATAACAACATTTTTTTCTGATTAAGTAACAGGACTACAAAGCCAATCATTATCTAGATAATTATACAGTATATCTGGGAAGACTCTCAAACAGTTCCTACATTATGTATTAAGATGCAATTCGTCTTGACCGTTTCCAATATCCAGCAGTTGGTTAGAAGATATTTGATCCGACTGATCAACTTGCAATTG
Organism: Trichonephila clavata; assembly: GCA_019973975.1. Taxonomy (NCBI): domain Eukaryota; kingdom Metazoa; phylum Arthropoda; class Arachnida; order Araneae; family Nephilidae; genus Trichonephila; species Trichonephila clavata. The sequence goes on from BMAO01000598.1 coordinate 1,433, forward strand.
TACTCGCGTGTTTATGGTCAATAGAAGTGTTACAGTTATTATGAAAAACAATGAAGAGTTCAAATTCAATTCAATTTCGATAAATTCTAAGAAAGAAAAGGTATCACTTACCTTATTCTTCTATTGCCCGGGATGAGCTCGACCTAAAATTCAATTCTGTTATTCTTATGAGTAATCAAGAGTCCTTTGTGATATTAAATAGATTTAATGAAGGAAAATTGCGCGCGCTAACTGATACATGTCCATTCGAGTGGGCTCCACTCTTACTACTCCTCCTAATCAGATCATAATACAGAAGCAAAAAAGCAAAACAAAAAGGAATGCGCTTACAGCGCCGCTGAAATTGAACTACAAAATTCGTTTCGTTCGCGACAGTTATCATTTTTGTGGGATGTGGAGCAACAAAGACTGTTATCGCAAATAGAAGTGTTTCGGCGTCTCGCCATATAAAAACGATTGTTTTAAACATGGCTTTAATCTCGGGAGTGCAAGGAATGGCTGGCAATGTACATCGGAAAGAAACCAAACAATAGAAGGACAGCACCACCGAATATTTTTTCGTTGCCGTTTAAATCTTGCAAAGTTCTATGTAATGCTTTGAGTGAATCTTTATGGGTCATGGTACACTTATCCCTAATTATAATTGAACTCCTTTGAAATACTGTAGCAATCCGCTTTTTTCCCCCAATGGTACATATTGCGTTTGTTTTCTTATGAATGTGTAATGACATCTTGAATGTGTAGTTTGTCAACCATATAACAAAATGGCAACAATGCATGAAAATGCAATTGCCATGCAATTTTCTGCAATTTCTTATGGTAATCGTATTTTCCCAAGGCTGCGCCTGCAAGTTTAATTGCTATAGGAAAAGAAAATCTGTGCGTGGGACTCGAACGCAAAGTCAGTGGACCTCATTTCAGCGTTATCCATCAAAGTTAAGGGAGTTTCTAAATTCCGAATTCCGATTCTTGTTCCCCACACACAAAAACACCAGGAAAGCTATTTTTACACCCCCAAGAATTTTAAGGTAAGCCCCTGTCACGGTTCGCATAAAATACGGTAGTCTGGCATTATTTGGCATAGTTATGTGAATTTTTTGCATTGGATTGGAAATACTCGGATACAGGACATTGTAAAAATCATTTATTGTTTTAGAATGTATGGGGGGGGGGGGTGCAAGTGACGTGGTGAGTATAAAACAGGGGAAATTAAAAGAAAAGAGAAATGGAGTTATCGGTGAGTTGCGTTGCTGGAAGAGGGCAAAAGATGTCTATGTCCGTTCAACATAATGCATCTCAGTAGGGAAAAGCCTTATTCACAATTGTGCTGACGTCTACGATGGGAGACTTTACGTATGCAGAAAAAGCAGTCATGTATTACATATACAGCCATGCAAATGACAACGACAGAACTACGCTACGAATGTATCACGCATAATGTGTTCTTGATCAACGAATAATGGATCACAGAATTTCACAGTGATGCACGCACTTACCTGAATACCACGTTTCGGGTGCGATGGATTGGGTGTGCTGGACCCGTCCCTTGACTACCCCGATCTCCCGATACATCGAGCCTCGGTTAATTTTTATGGGGCATCGGAAGAATCTTGTTTATGCGACTCCACTTGATTCAGATGAGGATCTCGTTGCTTGAATATCCGAAGCTGCTTAACGTGTGCGTGAAATACCTGGCATCTTTGAACGTGTACGCAATCACTCCACCGACGTTATCAAGCATTGATCGCTACTTGTGGACGCAATTTTGGACAGTTATTGAAAAAATTCTACTTGTCAACGAGGTTTTCTATAAACACTTTGTTTTTCCATTCGTCTCTTACTTTTTTGTGTTTGTGCCTCACCATGTCACTTGCGCCCATACATTCCTATACAATAAACTATTGTTTTAATGTCCTGTACCTACCCTTAAAGTTTGTACCATTTGGGACCACCCTGTATAAATACACTGGTGTCCAAAAGTTAAGCATAATTGATAATTATGTGAATAAAGAAGGAACTGTAAATCAGAATGGCGGGAAACGTGATATCCTAGTGTAAAATGGTTATAAAATAAGGAAGCAAATCAAAAGAATGATAATAATTAATTTTATTATCCAAAGTAGCAGTTTGAAAGAAAACTGAGCATAGCAAGGATTCACACTTTAAAGATTAAATGAAAGAAAATATTAAATAAATACTGATGTGGCAGTTTAATAAGGCGTGTGGTCACCTCTGACAGCCAGGCACACTGCACAGCGATTTACCATACTTGCTATGAGATGATAAATGAGTTGTGGGCTCAAACGGTTCCAAGCTTCTTGGAGAGCTCTCTTCAGTTCTGTAACGGAGATTGGTGGGCGCGAAAGGGCTTCAATTTATCTCCCGAGCATATCCCATACATGCCCGATAGGATTTCAATAATTTCAAGGAAGTCATCAATCAGCACCGCTCGGTGACATGGCGCATTATCATCCATGAATATGAAGTCAGGACCGACAGCACCTCGAAACAAGCGAACATAAGGCTCAAGAACTTCGTCTCTGTATCTTTGAGCTGTCACAGACCCCGTGTCAAAGAAATAGAGGTACGTGCAGCCGTCCATCATGATGCCTGCCCATATCATTACTCCCCTTGATGGAAAATGATGTCTTTCCGTTATGTTTCTTGGTTCAAAACGTGTTCCATGTTCTCTCCGTATCGTTACCTGCCGAGAATTACTACTCAGACTAAACCGGGACTCGTCACTGAACATCACATTGGCCCACTTTCCCACACTCCAATGTTGATGTTTCAAACTCCAGTTCAAACGAGCGCGTTTATGCGCAGACGTGAGGGGAATGCAAACTGCTGGCCTTCTGGCATACAGGCCAGCATGATTGTGTCTCCTGTAAACAGTTTGTCTCGAAATTCGTATTCCTATGGCGACTGTGAACACCGAACCCAGTGCTCTGGCAGTACTGCCCCTCTGAAATCGCGCACTTATTACCAGATATCGGTTTTGGCGAGGGATTGTGACTCTTGGTCGACCTGATACTGGTTGTCGGGTAACATCTCCCGTTCTTTGAAACCTCTGCCACAGTCTTAAGATCACAGACTGGTCCACATTCAGAATTCGAGACACTTTGGTTTGTGATCGTGAGGATTCCAGCATTCCAACGATTCTTCCTTTCGTAAACATGACCAATTGGTGTCTTTGTGCCATCATTCACCTTGTTTGATGGTTAACAACGTTCCTTTGCACAGCAGTTGCACGAAATTTGTCTGAACTGCCTATGCTGCGGGAATCGGTTTCTCCGCGTTCCGACATGCGCCGGGGTTTTGCGCAGGACGTAGTCGACTGAAAAGTTTTGCATAAACCCAATGTTTCTTCTTCACCCAATTAATATTCGCAAGAAATTTGGAATAATTTTACGAATATTTACTCCATGTTTTTCGCATTTTACGATTTATGCTTAACTTTTGGACACTAGTGTATATATTATCTTTAAAAAATTTCTGTTTATATTTAGATTTTTAGTTTTCTGACATATACATGTAGATTAGTGCTTTTACATGATGTTTGGCATTAGAAACTAACTTATAGAGACAGACCTCTATTTTACGAACTTTTTCCTGTAACCAATAATCTAATATGTATTGAAATATGAATATTTTAGTGTTTTTTTGGAATCTCCTATTTCTGCACAATTTTCTCTTTTTTCGAGCCTAAATATGTAGACAGATTTTTAGGAAGGTTGTGGCTGACCTTAAAATTATATTTAAGCGTATGATCTTAGTTTCTAAGTCTAATAATTTACAAATTTACTTTTATGACTATCCTATTTTTGACCCATACTGTCTTGTTTGCTAGTGCCACCTGTCTAACGGTGTCAGATCGAGGACCACGAAATTCATCGCGGCAAAGAGCTGAATGTACGCCTCTCATTAGCCGTAGCTTTGAGCACCATGCAGGTGACTGTACGTTTTGTCTCGATTCCACCACGATTTTGAGAGAGAACAAGCTGAAGGGGATCAGGGGCCTCTCTTCCCCTTCATCAAACATCAAGAGAGGATTTGAGGCTTGACGGCTATTTTGAGTACCCCATACCTCTAAGGCAATATACATAAAAAGCATCCATGCCTTCTGCAGGATTCGAACCCAGGTCTGACGGTACAGCAGTAGGCGTCACTGATCACTATACCGGATAGGTGGCATACTGTATTGTTATATTACTAATTACTGCTTTGCTGTATAAGATTTATGTCAATTTAGTACAGTGAAAATCATTTAACACGAAATTGAGGCGACTGAAATATTATTTCGTGTTAAAAAAATTTCGTGTAAAATGATATTTTAAAAAAAGCATATTTTAACAAAATTAAGTTTATTAGAGCACATTTTATTTACGTAGATATGCATATATTTAATAAAAATCAATGAAACAGAAAAATTTACAAGACCTTAATGAAACTTGGTGCAAAATTTTCAAGTTTTTTGAAGAAAAAAACATTCATTGAGTTTTTGGAAAACAGTCTGATATCTTTCTTTGCATTGTCTTTTTCAGCCTCAAATTTTCAACAAATTATCCTATGTCGTCCATTTTGCTATTTATTTCGCCATTGGAATATGCGTCTAAATAATGAACATACTTTTCATGATGTTCCTCATTTCGGACAACGTGGGAACCTTATTCATTTCATTTTCGTCCTCGGAATCTGCATCAATGATATTTTTTGAGCTTTGAACAAACTCCAAATATCTTTGTCTGCCATAATTGAGGCTGTACACACATAACCATCACCTACTGCAACGAATTCTTCCGACGGTACACTAGGACAGTCCAATCCGGCTGGTGTTTTTCGTATTTTGTTCATTCCCAGTAAGGCAATCTTTTCGTGTTAAGAGAAAAAATGCATGAAAATACATAGCATTTTGTCGCGGCCGTTGTATTATTTCGTGTTAACCGATATTTCATCAAAAGCGTTTTCGCGTTAATCATACTTTACTGTATATGATTATTAATTATATGCATATATATCACAATGTAACCTATCATATTTATTTAAAGAGGTCAAATGACATCTTTATAAAGTCACTAAAACAATAACTAAAAAATAGATTAAGACTAATGTGATTATAACCCATTTGCCTAGAATTACTAGTAATAACACATTTCCTTCTACACCTTGCTGTGCCTTTTCCCCCTGTTAATTATAACACGTTTCCAAGTATTCTGAAATGTCAATATTTATAACGGTAGGAATTCATTAGAATAACCTTATTTCGAGACAAAATGGTATTCATGTTATTAACTGGCTTTACATATTTAACAATTGATCTTCATCAAACGACTTAAAAAAACTGAAAATACTACAAATGTGAAGTGTATTTTCAATAAATAGTTCCTATACCATTTCAGCTTCTTTCATGAAGTACGAGAAAAGAAGAAATAGGGGGAGAACAGAAAAGGACTTTGCAAAATTGCTTATGTATAACTTGAAAGCAAAGTTTCACTTCGATATAAAATGAACGGTTTGTATGTTTGATGTACAGGATACACTTTTTACACGGTGAGTGAAAATGGAAGGAAATTTGAAAAAAAAGGTATAAGAAATTCTCTCGGACTACCCCATCGTTTTTATTATGTCCGAAAAGTAGTTTTTCTTGAACGTGGCCTTATTCAATTTCAAATAAATTGGAATTGCGACCTTATTGGATTTCAAGTAACCCAAAGTGGCCTTTCAGCAGAAAACTTTACCCCACCCCACCCTAAGTTAAGCTGGACCTGTCCAAGAAAAGTTCCCAAACTTCTTGGATTAGAATTTGACACAATAGAAATGAATAATTTTATAACAGGATAGTATTTTTTAAAATTTTGCTCCAACTTATTTTTTTTTTTTTTTTTTTACTTTCTTAATTTTATTATTTATTTTCTAAATTTGTTTTACTGTGTCTCATTATCATTTCCTAAGAATAAAAGTTAAAGCAGAGTCCACTTTTACAGATTAAAATTTTTTGCTTTCTAAACAAATGTACGAAATAAATTAGATATTTTTTATGCCCGTGTACCATTTCGAAACGCCTACAATGATGACTTAACACATTTGCTTTGCACGAGAAGTTCAAAATGTCTTTATCTTGTAATATTTCATGTTTTTGGCATTTTCATTAACTTGTAAGTTTGTAGTTTGTTCCAGCTCTCATTTGATAGGGAGAAAATACTAGAAAAAAATTCATCATGTACAGTCTTTGAGCTTTATGGGAAGTCGTTTTTTGTAGTTTACTTTGAAGACCCATTGATTACTTTTTATTAAAAGGGTTCACCCATGTAATGGGTCAAAAAATCATAAAAAAAAATATTTTCCCCATAAATTGCTTTCTTAACATGTCTAGAATGCGGTGGTAAAGTTATTTTTTAAAATTCAAAGTCGTTATAAAGAAGCAAGTGTTAGAAAAGCAGCTGTTCGGAGCGCTGAGTTGGCAATCGAAGCTGTGCCTATCGTGTACAGTCGGCTTGATGTCATTGATCCTTCTATGCAAATATACGTTCATACAAGTATAGATAAGTTTCTAGAGGTTTAAAAGGGGAAATATCTATAGTTATTGAATATTTCGTCGAACTTGTTTTAGTCTTCTCCACCAGGCATCGCCGATTGAGGGTAAGTTAAGATTTTCATTGTTTTAATCGGACTTGAAACTTAAAACGCGTTTTTCTCAAAGCAGTGTTTTTCAAACTTTCCTCCATCATATCTCAAAAACGGTTTGACCGAATGACTTCAAATTTATAGGGTTGAGTCGTCTCATCTATGCGTACCAAATGGACTACGACCATTCCCAAATTCAAAATATTTCTATTTTTTATAACAAAACATAACAAAAAAAACCCCATGAAATTCGAAACTTTTTCTTCAGAAGTCTACCAAAAATTCAATTTTTGATATTTTCAATTGGGTCTAGTCCATTTTGTGCATTTAAGCATATAAATTAAAACGCTGTTAATTTTCTTCCCTTTTATTTAAGCCAATCAGCCGGAATCGTGAAAGAAGTGAGCATCCATTTTTTCGAGGTGGGTGTGTTCAGAGCGCTGTAACTCACATTCTATAGGATATTTTTGCCTAAACTTTTTTATGCATACTCTTAAAATACATAAAAATAAATGATAAAAAGAACTTAAAGTTTTTTTATCTTTTTTCTGGTCGTCAAAAAAATTTCTCTAAAAATGCTTAAAAAACAGGTCATCACATGAGTAAACCCCCTTAAAGATTGTGTAAAATACGGTGATCAGTAATTCCAGATTTATATCCAGCTATATATTATAAATAGATTGTATTACTTGAATCTCTTTTCCTGATTAACTCATGTCTATTGTTATCAATCGCTGGCGAAATTACCCTTCAACAATTAATATTCTAAAAAATATATTGGTGAGGTTCCTAGGAGTTAACTTACTCAGCATTGTAGATTGTACAATCTTAAACAGTTCCCAAAATCTCTTGAATGTCCTGTGATTTCATTGATTATTTCTCGATGAATTAAAGTATTCTAATAACAAGAGCTGTACTTGAAATTGAAATAAAATATAGTTGTATTTAGTAAAAAAAAACTCTGTAAATGTTAAATATTTAACTAGTATTGCTTTCAAAGTGTTGGTGAATTTTCAAAGAAAATGTATTAGTTTTCTTTTAAGTAAATATTTTTTTCATTCGATTGTATCAAATAATAGATGTGAATTAAAAAAAAACACATACTTTTTCTAATCTATTCTAAGACTTTTAAGATAATCTTTGTTATACAAGACTAAATTTGAAACATTAGCAAAAATTCATATTGTTGTATGTTATGGCCATTATAAGATGGATTTCAAGAAGACTTCTTAATTACATCTTCCTTACAAGCAATTTGAAAGAATAAATTTATAATGCGTACTATAATAATTAATTTAATTAATTAAACTGTATCCAGTGCAACAGCCCACGGTGGGCCAAGGCCTGTGCCCATCTCAGTTTTCATGACCTTGGGCACTGAGGTGCATGAGCAGATGTTCAGGTCAGATGGTCAATCTGAAGTGAAACCCCGGTGTTTTTTTCCCCAAGCACAAGCTTGGTAATAATTTTGGACCCACTGAAGGGACAACAGGCTGAGTCGACCTTGCTCAGCCCAGGGGTTGGCGTGGAAGCGTGATACGCTACCACTTGGCCACTGGTAATTTAATTAATTGTGTGTGTTAAAACTAAAGAACTTAGAAAAATTTATATTATAACATTCTGTAGACTCTGCAAATTAAATTCATCATAATACATTTTGCAAAAATTATATATATATATATATAACTAGTTAATAAGTTAGTTATACAACTCAGTTACAATGCATTCATAGAAAATGTTTAAGGAAAAGAAAGAATTAATTTAAGTTTTTATTGAATTCAGAGTTTTTTTCTCAATGTAGATTTTTTCTAAATGTGTTGAAATTTTTTTATACCATCACAAAATTTTGAAGAATGATTATTAACCACTTAATAATTATTTTACTATGTATTTTTTGTCGAAATAAAGTAGAATTAGCAGTTCTAATAAGCGAACAACAACAACTTTAAGTCTCAATAATTTACTAAGTATTTTTTAAATTAATTTTCAACCTTTACAAAATATATGTATGTGTTTTATCTATAAATTAATACATAACGATTTTTATCTTTATTTTTTTTATTGCAATCAATACATATATAAAATATTGCTTGATTCCTATTTTAATATTTTATCAAAAACTTTTTCAAAACATTATACTCATTTACTATTTTTAATGTTTTAAGTCACTACATAAAATTTATGAAACATATTTGCAAATACTGCGATCTGAAAAAGAAATTGTAAACTATATGTATATTTTATAACCATTAATGACGATAAAATTAAAAATTTGCACGTGTTAACTTCCATAAAATTAATAAAAGACAGGGATCGACACATGGTAAAAAAATAATCATGTGAAAAATAATTAATGATTATAAATATTTTTAATTAAACAAATCAAATCAAATTTTTGGAACTGACAAGTGGTTAAGAACAGGTGAATTGAAAAAAAAAAAAAAAACATGAGTCAACATCAATCACCTTAAATGACACTGTTGACATATTTGTGCAGATGGAGCAAAATTATTGAGTGGCAACAAAGGAGTAATATCACGAATAATTTCAATTGCAACACACATTTAGCAAACTCATAACTACGCGTTTGGAGTAAAACGAATAACGAACGTATCATAGGACGTTTTAAATGATGTGAAAATTAAAAATTTCATAAAACCGAGAGAATTAAATTTGAGATTATGTGTTTTATTAGGCGAAGAATTATCCATCGACCATAGCACGCTGTTCCTCCTACATTCAGAAGTTAGATCGTTATCAAAAATAAAAAACTTGAATTTAGTTTTTGAATTAAAAGATGAAGTCAGATTGTTTTAAAACAAACGAACTCATGACTATTTGCTAAAAGATCATGTGTAGTATGGTTGCGATAAATGAAATAAAAACATATTCCTTCAAAGACTGAATATACATATTAAAAAAATTAAAGAAAAAAAAATTAAGGCATTGGTTTTAAAACTTAATTTGCGGTCATCTTATGTCAAAGAGAATGGTGTGTTATATTTTGTAAAACTAAACAGTTTTCACGGGAAAAATGAATTGAATTTAGATAATGGAGCATATTATTTAATGGGCTAAATTTATGTGACGTCATAGTCAAATGATAAATGCCATTATGGATTTCCAGCTAATCAATTAATGCGCTTCGCTGATGCCAACTTTTGTTTTTGTAGAAACTTTTGTTTAAAAAAAAGTGCGTATTTGCCGACAATATAAGTAAGCAAAGTACACTTGATTTAAAAATACACGTGTAAAATAATTTTACTTGTATTAATTATTACACGTTTAAAGAATAATTTTTAATCTTAAAAACATTTGATGAAAGTTTTTTTCATACTTAAACATTTTACCCTGTATAAAATTTGAAATTTTATCTCAATTTCCAGTAGAACGAGGACAAGTTCCTTCAATGCCAATTTTTAATTTAACGGAGAACACGTGATTACCTGTATCATGTGACCGTCATGAATTGAGCCCATTGGGAAAAAAACTATAAGAGAATGTTTACGATAAGAAAAAACTTATCATGAAAGGATTAAATCTGGTGGAATACTATGATAAATTAAAAGACTTTCTAATGACGGGGAAAGAACAATTTATCGACATGTTTTCAGATTTGGCGCTAAAATCTAAGTTTAAGCAAGAACAAATCCTAAGCTTTTGATTGCAAATTCATGCTGAATACACATAAGTTTCTCACACAGCTGTAAATATTTTAATGCCAATCGGAGCAACGTATGTAAGGGGAAAATGTTTCTCAACCTATGTGGCAATAAAATATATATTTAGAAACAAATTAAATATAGAATATAAAATGGGACTGCACATAACTTGAATAGAACCAGAATTCGACAGTTTGTATAAAAAAAATACAAACGCATAATCCCAGTCATTAAATATAATGCAAAGGTAGGTGAAACCTAAAGCACGAATTAATGCGATTAATGAGTAAATTACATAAATATTATGTTAAAACATTTTAATGAAAACTACGATAATTTCTTCGATCACGTGTGTGAATAACTTACAATAATCGCTGAATTTTCAAGAAATATTCTAATTTATCTCTATTGAGAAAGATGTAAGGAATGAGTACTTTTACGGAAAATAAAGATTTTAGGTGATTAGGAATTTTTTGAAATATTTATAAATATAACGAGAAATTAGTATTTGTGTTGATAGTATACTAATAATATTGTCGCCTCATCACTCATTTTATTAAAAAAGCATAATATTCAAAAAATTTTAATACTTGAAAAAAACTCATCACATCATTCTGTGCAATACAATGTAAATATACGACACGGTTGAGTGAGTTTAGGAGTTATATAATCTTACTAGAACTCTTTTTTTTTCTTTCAAATTAGGGTTACAGAAACAGTTAAGGTGTAACAACAAACGATATCTTGAAAATAAATATAAAATAATTACAATTAATAAATATTATATTACCAAATGATTTTTCAAAAAGTACGACACTTTTTCTATTTATCAAACAATTTTTTTTATATGAAAGTTGTAATATATAGTACTACCAAATGCCAGTACAAACAATACAAAATACTAATTAATTAATAATATAAAAAAAATAAAATCATGTGTTACACATGTATCATTCAGAATCTGAAATGCTGAGAGGTAATATCGTTTGCGAACATGATAATTTTTTACTATTAAAATTAATAACTGTCGCAATGCATATCACAAGAATATATATTTTCATTAAGTTTGCATACTGGAATCATTAATGTGTGTTTTAGATTACTCGCTTTGAACAAAATTATAGGTAAATATTCGTTCGTACTACTACCAGTGCTCCAGTTGAACCGGTTCATTCTGTGCACATGTGTAGACGGGATTATACAATCACGTTCTTTGAAATTTTGGAATATTTTTTCAGTCGTAAAATTTTTTACAGCCATTCCTTTTATGTTTTATGTACAATGATAATATCACATGCAACTTTTATCTCTTTCGATCTTTAAACTTTACAAATGGTAAGTAGTTTTTCATTTTCTTTCTCTCTTATTTCATTGTTTTTATATACTCCTGTTCTAATATTTCATTAGAAATGTTATCTCTAATACTACTCGTATATATATATATATATATATAGCTTAAAAATGGGGAAAATATTCTTACGCATTGAATTTTCAACAAGCTTGAATCGATGAGAAAATTCAAGCGTGGATTATTCATATACATTATCACAATACGTCCCGGTAAATGATATAAATCTAAATGATATAAATCACATGAATTTCAAGATGCTAGCAGCAATATCAAATGTTTATAATATTGTCTAAATACAGTAGAACGTCGTTTATCTAAATCAACTGGGACCGGACACCGTTCGAATACACGATAACCGAAAACCAAATGCGATCCATGCAATATATGATACTGGACACTATACAAATATTGAAAGTCATCACATGCGGGAAACGTGCTTGAAGGAAAAAGTCAAATAGGTGCAAAATGTCGCAAATTTACCTTGATTGTGGAAAATAATCACTTATTTTTCGCTGTACCATTGTACACCTTCGTTTCTTCACTGCAAGGTCTCTGGTTCTCTTCAGCAGCAGTAGTTGAGTAGGACAGCACTCTGATTGCTGTTCGTACCACTCCATAGCTGTCTCTAACGCAGAAACGCGTCAGAATTTGATGGACCCTTGCTACTTTCATTGTTGTTGTCCTCGTCTTCATCCGTTTCATCGTCGACAGGGTCGGATTTTTCTTGCATAGAAGTCACAATCTCGTCATTCTTTAGCATTTGAAATCTACAGTCTTCTGCGTCGCGTGCCATCCAGGTTTCTACATCAACAAAACTCAACAAAAGACACGTATACACCCCTTCACTTGGAAACAAACTAACCTAATATTCCTCGCAGATGTTTACCAAATCACACAACTGAAATTCCCCAAATATCCCTCATCTTGGGTTTTCCCGTCACTTTTGGCCTCACAAGAAACAAATGTTGAGCATTGCACTGATCGAAGACGTATCCGGACTTGGCTTCGGATATTTGACGCTGCGGATAATAAACGTTCAGCTAAACGACGTTCTACTGTATTATAAAACTTATAAAGTATAGAATTTATTATCATCGTATTCTTAGAATAAGTTTCGTGAAATTCGTGTAACACAGGAATATTAAAAAAATTTAGCATCAGTTATAATAACAATAAATATACAGGGTGTTGCAGAATTCGACCGATAAATTCAGATGGGTGATAGAACGTAGCATGAGGACGACAAATCACGAAAGAACATGGGATCGCAAACCATGTTCCGTCGTTGAAAACTGCGATAATAGTAGCCACCCGGAGGAAGAGTCAGACAAACAGTGTGGTCGCACTTGCTGCTCGAACTCTTTAATGGCTCAAAATAACTTGTTTTCCTACAGCACGTCCTTCCAGGGAGTACTGGCCACTGTGCACTAAAACGTGTGGTTCATACACGATGGTGCACTGGTACGTTTTTCAATCGCGGGGCCAACCACCTCCATGGTACATATGTGACGGTTCTATCCACGCTCTTTTAACTAACAGTCCTCTTGGGGAATTTCTGGTCTTTAAAAATTATTTTATTATAAAACTCCTCCTCGAAGAAGAAAACGTGAACATGCAAATTAGGACTACTGTATAGAGTCTGGGCTTTCAGGTTAGAGAGAGAGATAGGATAGATTGCTAGCGGAGCAGTGATTTATCAAATTGAATGTGAATCGCGGATACTTAAACTTTAATAACTGAATTACTTAAGGTGACGATCTGTCACTGGAGATTAAATCTAGATTAAATAGCGAAGAAGTCAGAGCTATTGAATTAAGCAAGTATATTAAGTATTAAAGTCTTCTCATATCTCGCATATCTCGTTAATTGTCTCCATATTTCATTGGGTTCAATTGGGTTCATCTCTGTGACGGATCTGTACGCGACCTTCTTATTAATCCTCTTGGGGAAACTTTGGGACTAGCATTCGAGTTAATTCACAGCCATCCCTCAAGAAGAAACCCTGATATGGAGATTAGTTTGACTATATAAAGTCAAGGTTTTGTAATTGCAATATAGAAGGAGCAGAGGAACTGTTGTGGCGATACGTAGGTGAGATTTAATTCATTATCACAACTTGAGTTAAGAACGGAGTTTGCCACTATAATAAATTAGTGGATTTAGCATTAATAATATAAGATAGATTAGATTAGATTAAATTAAATTAAATAGATTACTTGCGATTGTTTACTTATAGTAGATTGCTATCTTTATATCACTCCTAGGGTCTCCTCTAGTAGTTTCACTTGTGGTTGATAAGTGTGCTTGAACAGTAATAAAATAATAATTATTATGGAAGTTTCTGGTCATGCTTTGTTTCCGTCACACCCTTAGGTAGGCAAGTCGGAGAAGGAGCGACTTCAAACAGAAGTTGCTCACATCTCTTATCCTTGATCGATTGAATTTGAGTTGTGGTTGATATTGTGAATAAGTTGAAGTTTTATTGACCAGGGCTAGTTTTCCTTCCGATTCTCCCACACCTTTTGGCGTGGAGGCAAGATCATTATATATATTCTGGAAGGTGGATTGGACGTGGTGGATTACTTGACCTCCACTCTCTCCGGACCTCAATTCCTTGGATTTCTTCTTCTGGATCACCTGAAATCGCTTATGTATGAGACACGAATGACTACAGTGGAGAATCTCATGGCATGGATCGTCACTGCTTTAGTTGATATCACACCGGATTTGCTTAAACGCGTCCGTCGGTGTCGGTCATGCTATGACCTACGCGGCCGCAATTTGGAACAATCCATGTGACAATCACTTTTCGTTGCACTTCATATGTTATCTGTGATGCATTGTTCGTATTGCACACATGTTTTGCATCTAATTAATATAGTTCTTACCTCTTATTGCCTCTTTTCATTCCACTAGACATCACACACTTCATACCTGTTTTTGCCAATTACTCCTACTAAACTTGGTTTGTAGGAGTAATAATGATCACCAATAATTTTCACCAATAATGATCTTAATTTTCAAAATGCACAGTAGCAATAAAAGAAGCTTTTAAAAAATATATTTTTTACTGCATTGAAGTAAAACTCGTAGGAAAATTAAATGACTTTTACCTATCCATTAATATATTCCCTTAATTAAAAACAAAATAAAACCTAAGAAACCTGAAAAAAATTATAAGGTTATTCAAAATTTTAAAATGTTGCTTTGGGCCACTATTTTTGTCCTGAAACTTTCAAACTATTTATCCTTAATTTGGCTTCCTTCTAGGCATGTTTTGAAACTAAAAGATTCTGTTAAATTACAGAGTGAAAACAACATTACTCTGTTTTTCTCCAATGGAGTAAATTCATGTAAGGATAAAGTGACATGTTAAATGTAGTCACGTTTCCAGCTAATCATCTGATGCACTTCGCTGCTGACACCTTTTTCCTTTTACACAAACTTTCTTTTAAAAAGTTCGTATTTGTAAACTATAATAATGCAGATAGGTTTAAAAAATGCACTTAATTTAAAAGTGCATACATAATACATACACTGAGAGGCCAAATTTTTTACCATCCCTTCAATACAATTTTGGACCACATTTTGCCCTTAATACTGCATAAATACTTCTTGGAATGAACTAAGTGAGTTGTTGGTAGGTGGTATGAGGAATTTGAGACCATATGTGATGAATTCCACTTTCCAATGTCTTGCCAACCTTGGATCCAGTTGCCAAATGCACTGTTTGATCTCAGTAGTGCAGGCCAACTACACAAGGTAAAGTTTTGGTCATGCTTTTTAAACCATCTGTGGACAATGCAAGCTGTATAACATAGAATATTGTCCTGCTGAAAGCATCCATCTCTTGCAGGGTCCGTTAACAATATAAAAGGATGTACTTGATCTGCGATAATACTTAAATATCTTTGGATATTCAGACGTTCTTCCGCATGAATCAAAGGCTCCATGAAAGGCCAAGAAAACAACCCCAAAACCATAACATTGCCTCCGCCTGCTTCAAAAGTTACGACAATGTAAACGGGGTTCGTACTTTCATTCTGTTTCGCCATATTCGCACCCTACCATCTACATGATGTACATGAAAACGTGATTTATTGGACCACATTTTTTCCAGTCATCCACAATCCAATCCTTGTACTCCTTTGTGATATAGAGACATCTGTTCTTGTTTGCGAGCAATAGAGGCCTTATAACAGGTCGTCGGCTACCCATAGCCTTTACGGTGTATGTAAAGTGTGGCAACAGTTCATTTAGAGACATGAGCAGTTGTTCCTTGTTTACAGTCCATCTATATCCTTGTGCTTCTTTGTGAACTGTAGACGCCTGTTCTTGTTCAAGGTCAACAGTGCAGGATTTCGAACAGGTCGTCGGCAATTATAGCCTAAACGACAGTGCTTCTCAAACTTTCAATATTTGCAACCCAATATTTAACCATAATTTTCATCGCCCCCCCCTCCGTACAAATAACAATGTATTGAATTCAGTAATATTATACTATGCTTTGACACTCTTAATTGCCACCGGCGTATATAAACGCCTCACTCAGTCAAAGCGTTAATTGCCCCGGACGTATATATACGTCTTTCCGAAGTACGGTCTTTTTTGTGAACAATTTAACACAAAATTTTTGCTTACCATATGTGCGGAAGAGGATGTTCCATATTAGATTTTTCTGTCAATGTTCTGTTTCTTCTCTTACTGAATTAATTTTATATTAAGTTTAAACGAATATTTTTATTTCATTAACTACATAACAGTAGTGTAAAAAAATTCTTTATTTTTTATACATTTTAATGCATTTAATTTAATTATAAACTGTGCAAATTGTATATCATTTTATTTGTTTTTTGGAAAGAGAAAATTTTAAGAGATTCCATGAAAATTTTTTTCTTTAGTGACATAAATTTTAATTATGAAACGAAGTTTTGGTGGGGAAAAAATTCTATTCCCACTTATATCTACTAATGATTTATCAAAGGAACTGCTTATATAATCTGAAAAATTACATTTCGAAATGTATTGTTCTTTTTCGTTCTATAAGGCCCTGTTTTGATAAACCGATACTTAGTTTTTATTACTTCAGTTTATGCACCTTATGACAGTGGAAAATCTAGTGCAATAAAATAAAATGTAATCTTAAATAATTTATAATTAAATAATTTTGGCACAAAAATGCTCTAGGAGGAAGTGTTAGCAAATGTAAGAGTTGAGAAAGAATTTTTTCTTCAATACAATACAGCCATGAGTTTGCAGCTTACAACGAAATGCTTCAATCAGCCAAAAAAAAATTTCTTATTTGTGCATCACCTATATATAACCGGCATTTTAAGAAATGTGTGGAGTCAGATAAAAATATAACTATTTTTTCTTGCTTTTATGTATGTATAGCAATGTACTATTATTAAGTTATTATTTTTGGAAAAAAATTAGATATATAGATGGTGTAAAGTGCTGTATTTTGCTGAAAAGTGTTGCCATATAAGCTTTTGTAAATATATGTTATTTAATAACGTTAAAAAAATGGAATATTTCTAATTCTAAAAAATAATTTACTTAATCATAATTACATCACTACAATTAAATTTATTTGGATATTAATATTCGAATTTGTACTAAAATTTATTTTAATTATATTTTTTACTTTTTTTTCTTTTTCAAAAAAAAAAATACATTTTTTTTATATTCTTTTCATATTTTTATGTTCAAAAATATGTTGTTAATTTCATTGAAAAATATGTTTGTGGACAATTATCTCCGTTTTTTTACGTTTTTGGTTCGTTGTAACGTTGTAAGTACAATTCCTTTTGCTTCCGCTTCTTTCCCTTTGCTTACAGTGATTCAGATTTTTTACTGCTTTAGAATTTAAATTTATTACATTTTTTTAAATAAGTAGATTTCTTTTTGATACGTTTGAATTATGGTGAGTTTTGTTTTTTACAAAATATATATCCACTTTTTAAATATTTCTCAATCCAATAACATAAATAATAAAGTTTCCAATATGTTGGCGCCTTACAGCTTTGTTTAACCTTGTAATTTTAAGCCTAAGTGTACAAGTTTGCTTAAGTATTACTGTGGCTATTTTAATTTGTCATATATTCAGAACACAACCTCCAAAGAATCTCTCCGTTTCGTAGGTTTTTAATATGTAACGATAACAGTATTTGATTTGGTTTCCTATATTTTAGTTTATGTACGTATTCCAAATATGGTGTGATCAGTTAAGAAATGAGTATAGTTAATATAGGTTTTATCCTTCAGAAATATGATACATTTCGAAGTTTTATTTCTATTGTGATTTTAATAAGCGAATGAAGAGTCTATATTTTTTAATGAAAACAAACAGAGCAAAATCTACGTCATAAAAAATATACTATTTATTCTGCGAACCCCTTTATTCCCAAACATTATCACATAAACTTGTTTCATTATCATAATTTTTTTTCATATTCCTTTTTGGTTTTTAGATATGAATTGCGATAGTTTTGTAGTAGTGCAATTCATGAGCAACAATACAGTAAATTTTGTTCAAATCGCATACATTATTCTTATTAATGATAAAGTCTTCAATTCTGAACCGTTTTCCAAAATATTTTTACAAATAAAAGACATAACATGTTTTATCCAATGTTGTATTATGGTTTCTTAAAATTTTTTTAAATATTTTATTATTTTTATTATTATTATTAAATAAGATACAGATTATACATCCATCGCTATAAACTACAAGCCAAAACGTGAACTGTGGAATTATTATTTTTCATGAATCCTATTTAACAAATCAGTTACGAAATCAGTTACGGCAAACTATTTATATATATACAGATGGAGGACAAAATAATACGAACACCTGGGAAAAAAGTATGGTGTATTTCACACCTGTAGTACAGCCCCGCCACCTGCAACAGAAGTCTGCCCCCTAGTGAGCGTGAAGAGGAAGGTATCAGTCTCTCAAAAGCAGTCATCTGCGTTGCATGCGTCCATTGAACTGTCTGTTATAAGTTGAAATGTCAGACCTATCAGAGTTCCAAATAGGAATGATTGTTGGAGCGCGTTTAGTGGAGAATCGGTTACGGAAGCAGCAAACCTTTTAGGGTTTGCAAAGAATACGGTATCAGCCGTTATGAAAACATACACGAAAGAGGGTAAGACGACGTCTTTAAAGGGCAACAATAGCCGAAAGTCAAAGCTTGCTGATAGGGATAGACGGGTCTTGAAGCGCATAGTAGCCCGAAAGCACAAGCAATCGTTATCCGAGTTAACATTCGAAATGAACAGCCATCTCCAGGACGCCGTTTCAACAAAAACTGTCGAAAAGAACTTCATGTTGTGAACATTTACGGAAGAGTGGTAATTCGTTTTACCCTTGATGACAGCAACTAATGCTTTCAAGCGACGCCAATGGTGCAGAGATCACAAAGACTGGTCCCCACAGCAGTGGTAACAGGTAATATAATTAGATGAATCGTCAATCACCGTATTTCAGACGACCGGACGCGTTTATGTCTGGAGAACGCCCAGAGAAGCGTTTAATCCTGAATGCAACTTGCCGACTGTGAAGCATGGGGTTGGTTCCATTATGGTATGAGTGCGATATCTTGGACCACTTGTTATTCTGCATGGGAAAATCAAATCCAATCACTATCTAAGCATTCTAGGGGATCATGTGTGTGACCATCCTTTTGTCTAGACTGTATTCCCTGAAGAGAGACCGCTTTTTCAAGACAACAACACCCCTGTTAGGTGTATTCAAGCAGGTTTAAAAGAGCATGACGATGAAATTGAACATCTTGCCTGGTCCCCTCAGTCTCCGGTCTTGAATATTATTGAACATTTATGGGAGTTTTTTGGAGTCCAAACTTCGTTCCCGATTTCCACTTCAATCCAACATTTCAGAATTAGAGACCGGTCTGCAGGAGAAATGGCTTAATATCCTTTAAATATTGTCTATGACCTTTATGCATCTATCCCACGTTGCATTAAATCTGCATTTCAGTCAAAGGGTGGTTCAGCCCCTTATTAATAAAGCTTTTCCATTATTTCACTGGTGTTCGTATTATTTTTTCCTCCACCTGTATATATATAAGAAAATATAATATACCAATATCTCAAATGATTTGTCAAAAAGATAAATAAATAATAAATTAAATCATTAAAATATATTTTAATATAGATAATATTTTAATATCGTTTATTTATTATTTTCTAATGTGGAAAATCGCTTACAAAAAGAGAAAAATTAAAGCGCGTAATATGTTTTGAAAAAAAAACTGAAAAATGAAAGAAAAAATGGAAAAGAATTAATGAATGAATGTTTGTAAACAAGTAAGGCATTCAAATCAAGTTTCTTTCAGCCATAAATATTTTAACCGATATAACTCCTCTTTTTAGAAAATTATTAAAACATGGTAAACTCAGTAGCATTGCTCATTGTTGGATATAGGTTTTTTTTTAAGCTTACAACTTCTTGAAATACTAAAAAGTGTAGTTGATGATAATATTAATCAAAAGTTACAAAATCATTGCGAACTTTTTTTCTTAGATTTAATAAATTTTTTGATTGACAGATTAATTATTTATTAACAGCAGAAGCAACGCCGAGTGCTTAGAAGAAATTGTAAAGCATACGGAATGAAAAGCGTTTCACAAATAAAAATAAGCAATAGTACATTTAGTTTTTCATTTTTCTCGAAAATTCTGAATATATGAACAAAAATATTAATCTGACGTTAGACAAAATGGAAAACTGTTTTTAAAGACAAATCATGGACAAGAACAAATCACCATTGTATTATTGGAAACTGTGTTAACTTGCATGAGAGATATATATGGTAAACCACAAATGCTTGTCCTTTTTGTAAAATATCATAACAAAATAACTTTTAATATAATAATATAACATTAGTTATCATTGATAAATTTGTTTTATCGAAAGATAAAACAAATTTGTGGTGTTATTGGGCAGTTTCATGCTCCTAACAAAGTAACTCGGAGGAACTGTAAGAAAAACATCATTTTTTTTTTGTCGAAATGGCGTCGATTCGAGAAAAAATGCAAACGTGTGCTTTGTTTTCACGAATAGACATCGCCCATTAATACTCAGTGTAAATTTCGGCATTAGTATAAAAGCAAACCTCCAGGAGAAAAAATCAATAAAGCGATAATATAAAACAGTGGTCTTCAAACTGTGTTCCACAGAACTTTGGGGTTCCACAAGGCATACTCAGGGATTCCACGAGTCCCAATAAGAAAATCGAAAAGAAATAAATATGTATGCAAAATGGGTTCATGTACTCTATGAAGTTTATATACACTCACTTCCAAAAGTTAAGCACGGAGAGGAAAATGCTAATTTCTGGAAGCCAATCAGAATTAAAGAGGATGCAATTCGCTGCAGAGGTAGATGGAAGTATGCAAATATGTTAGGTAACAGCCAATCGTGCTTTCATGTCAAAAAATATGCAAAAGGGCAGTCTTATAAGAAGCCAGCTTTATGAAGGGTTACAGAAGTCGATAGTAAGTGCTGATAGAAGGTGTTTAAAACTTTCGTACAATTTGTTTTCAAGACATACGTGTTTCTATGACTTCCAGAAAACGAATGGAAGATTCTGAGCCCCGGCGTGCTGTGGGGCGCATTGAAGCAGGACAGTCGATCACAGATGTTGTTTAATGGACGATAATACTTTTGTTTTAATGGACGATAACGTACGTCCCCATAGAGCTGACATCGTCGATGACTACCTGGAGAGTGAAGGGATTGCGCGTATGGCGTGGCCAGCATATTCGCCCGACCTTAATTCCATTGAAAATCTTTTGGAGGTAGAATTGTCGAGAGAGAGAGAATCGGCCGTGCTATATCTTCACGTTTCCCACCTCCCAACCACTCTTATTGAGCTGGAAACTGCTCTACAAGAAGAATGGCGATTGCTTAATTCTGCGGTGGTTGGCCACTTAATTGAAAGCATGGTCAGAAGGTGTAAACTTTGCATACAGAGAACACATACCCTATTAATATCCTTTTTTTTAAAAATTTTATGCTGTTTATTTTCACTTTATACATAATTCTGTTAAGTTTCCAGTATGACATTATCTGATAACTTACAAAAATTTAATATTGTTTTCATTTTTGTATATAATAATTGATTTTGTTTTATGTATAAATATATATGCTACTTTACTGCCAAATTATGTGTCAATATTTGTTGATTTTTTTCATTTTACATCTTTGTGCTTAACTTTTGGAAGTGAGTGTAGTTACAAGAATCGAAAGTTTATCCTATTCATTCAAACTTAAAATTTTATTTATAAATAATCTTTATTTTGCAACACTTTTTAAACTTTTATTATTATACATGGAAAATTTTTTTAAAGTTTTACCTTTATTTACAATTTTGCTACTAGATTGTGAATATTCTATTGCTTACTATCTCGGGCTCCACGAGATAATTTTATACTCGTTAGTTAGCACAATGTCTTGCAAAACTAAATAGTTTTCTAATGAAAAAATCACCTTTTTTACATTTGTGGAAAACAACGCATATAATGAAGGAAAGGGAACAAAATATATCAACAGAGTTGATGTTAAAATCTTAATTAAAGCAAGATCAACTTCCAAATTTTAGGTTGTAAATTCTCTCTCGTGCAAAATATTCGCGATTTCTCACACATCTATAAAAACATTTTATATCCTTTCAGAATATTGTGTTTAAGTGAAATATATTTATCAACGTGAGTGACTACAAAAACAAAGTATAAAAACAAATTAAACTTAGAAAATGTAATGCGATTGCATTTAATCTCAACAGACCTAGACTTCGACAGTTTGGGTGTAAAAAAAGCAAGCACATATCCCAGTTACTAAATATAATGCATGGATAGGTGGCACTGTAATCACAAATTAAACTTATTAATGAGTAAATTATATTTAAAAATTATATTAGAATTTTTGTTAATAATAAATGCAATACTTTTTTAATTGACTTAACACTTGGCGGGAACTGGAATACTGCTTAGACATTCACCAAGCTACCGAGAAGGGCATACGTTTAAATTTACTGAGGCAAATGGTCTTTCTAAAAATTCATAATAATATTTTCAATATATCGGGAAAAAAAGCATATGTGTAACAATAACAGTTTGAACACACTAATCATTTATAATCAGGGCAAAACTTTGGGTTCACCCTGTATATTTACGTTATTGAATATTAATAATTGCGCACATAGTAAAATCTCTTCACATAAATATAATACAAAAATAACTTTTCTCCTTAATATACCTAGCTTTTCATTGCAATATTTGAGGGATATTTGGTATTTCTTCATAAAATTATCTTCTTTAAGTGATATAACCATTTTCTCAGTTATGGCAATCAGCTATTATCGCTCATCATAAAATTCGAACAAATACATTTCCTTTGCAGCAAATTTAAATCAATAAATTGCTTTCTCCATTGCTTTTCTTTTCAAGAATGGAAGGAGAGGGGGAAGAAAATCTCGATTTCTCTTTAGAAAACATAACATTTGATGTTTTAATACTTTCTATTTATTGAAACTGTAAATGCATTACTTTTTTTTTAATCGAGGAATAAAGACAAGGAATATGAAATTAATTCTTTTTCAAATTCCGTTATTATTTATTTCTTGAAATTTTCTGGATCCTCTACAAAGCAAATACAATTTTCTGAGAGCACTGAAATAGGGCATGGAAGGAAAAAGTATATAGTATTCCAGTTATTTTCAAACCTTTTCTTTAATCGAAAAACTAAAATGACTTAACAAACTTAGTGATACATTTAATTTATTTGGGGAATGTAGATATAATTGTGAATAAAAAAAACAAAGATTATGGTGCTACAATCAAAGTACGTAACAAATGTGTTCGCTCTCATATACATTTTTACGATTTCAGTGGAATTTCCGTTTCTAGTAAATTATAGAATCATTCACAGATGGCAGCAGGTGTTGATTCATATATCCAAAAATGTGATTAGAAAAAAATAAATAAAACCTTTCGTGCTGCCATCTGCTGTCTAGAAAAAAATATGCAAATAAATAAATTATTATGTGGTATTTCAAAAGGATTGCGGAGTATAATGCACTTCACGTAGGATTTATGTATGAAAGTTATTTTAAAATTGTTTCCTGATTGTTCTTTTTTCTGTAGGAGTGTTAAATTTTATGACAGAAAAATTTTTCATTAGCAATTATTTTTTCATTTATCGACAATTTTCGCCAAATGTGAATTCCGATGAATCTAATTTATCAACATGCAATTTTATATCTAACTAAATTATATGAAAATGTTTTCAATGCATTATATTTCATGCAATAAGGCAACTAAAAAAATAAAATATTTTCATCATGCAAGAGTCCGTGCATTTTCTCTTTCATCCCCAAGCAATGATATATTTTCTGTAGATCACTATTTAGTGGCGTAACGTACACCCCCGCAACCCCCACACTGCGGGGGGGGGGGCAAGGCTTCTAGGGGGCCCAAAACCTGACGCTCTTAGTGTAGATCTTCTCAAACTTTGCTTTAGATTTTTTTAAATCCAACTTTTAAGCGATTTTCCAATTGGCGATCCAACGTCATTCAAAATCAAAATTTTATGCGCTCATTTGATATCTTTGATCCAATAACCAAATTAAAAAAATCTGTTTGAAGTACTGTAATCCCAGCGACGAAAGATCCTTTTCTTTAGTGGTGTTTTTCAAACCTAAATTAAGAACAGATAAAATAAAAGTCAGATGGAGAATCGGGGATATAATGTTAGTAAGATGAAGAAATTTGTTATTATTATAGTATACTTTAAATTAGCTGTAGAGAGAGAATAAATTAAAAATAAAAAAAACTTTTTTAAGCACAAGCTTTTATTTAAACGCTCTAAAAAGAATAAAATAAACTTTTCCTTCAAAACTTATTTTACTGTCAACTTATAACGTCATTATACAATTTATATGATATAAAAGCTTGTCGCGAGATTTAAGTACTCGTATTCACTTAGTTTAAATTTTTAAAAATTAAAATCATTGAGGTCAAGTTATTTATTTTACTTGTTTATCTACACAGGTAAATCTCGCGACAAGCTTTTATATCATATAAATTGTATAATGACGTTATAAGTTGACAGTAAAATAAGTTTTGAAGGAAAAGTTTATTTTATTCTTTTTAGAGCGTTTAAATAAAAGCTTGTGCTTAAAAAAGTTTTTTTTATTTTTAATTTATTTTTTACTTTTTAGTTATCGCTGGACAGGTTTCTCAGCCTGTTCAACTCATTCAGCGCTGGTTCACCATCCCTGATTTAGCTGAATCAATTCTCGCAAAAAGGGTATTAGACGAAAACACAATTTTTTTAAATCCGTATTTTTGTCAATCTTCGTGCAGATCTTGGTAATATTGTTCTACACACGAAAAAAAGGTTTCGTGAAATTATCTTAATAAATGACGAAGTTATTAAATGTTTAATTAAAATTGTGATTATTTTTTGAAAAATCTTAAAGAATGTATTATTTATTTGAAACATTTTGAAGGTAAGGGATATATTTCTCTAACATATTAGAAGAAAAATCTAGTTATTTATTAAAAAAATTCAAAAAAGCATTTAAATATTTGTATTAATCAATAAAATGCTTAAAATTCAAAACGCATGTTGTAATCAAAAATGAAAGTTTTCTCAACTAATGATAATATTTTGCTGGACATTGGATATCTTCTACGTAAGAATCTATTTTTTTAATTGCTCAGCTCATCTTTAGAAACTTGGTTTTGAAAAAATAATTAACCATCGTATTATTTTTATACAGTCAAACCTCTATGTAACGAACCGCTATTTTGGGAATTTCTCTATTTTAAGAACTTTTTCCTGGACCCAAGCACATATTACTCTTTTCTTCGTAAAATAACTCCAAATAGCGAAGTGCATTTCCTATTTAACGAAATGTTTCTTCTCAGATTCGATTTTTTTTCTCTCCTTATTTTTAAAATCTCCTTATTTGCAAATTATTCTCTTTTGGCACATTTTATGGATATCAATAACCATGAGCTGGTTTTACAATGTACCTAACTCATCTAGAGAAACAAAATTGCCGTAATTTTTCAAATAAAATTAACAGATACTATTTGTAATTAAATTTAAGGACACATGTCGTAGTGAGTGTTTAGATTACTGGTGATAAAAAATGAGGTATATTTAAATTACTTGTAGGCTTAAAATTAGAAAATTTCTTTAAAAAATTCATTTATTTTAATATAAAATTATTTTTTAATTGAAAATACATTGCATTTCTGGATATTTTTCTCCTATTGTTTTCCTAGCGGATTCCTTTTTGATGGGTAAGATATATAAAAAAAAATGATCCTTCCAATTCTGTAATTATTTTTTGTCTGAGTTTCATAGTTTAAAGTTAGATAAATTTTTTTAAAGAATTTCTACAATACTCCATCTCAGTTTAACTTGGCAGCGTTGAGAAAGGTATACAATGTACCAATCTACTTGAAAAATAGCTCGACTTTTTTTGTTTTGAATTTAAATCCAAGAAAATAGATAGAAATTTGTAAAAAAATTGCATACGTTGCAGAAATTAGATTATTTTTACGTTGTAGAAATGTAATTATTTTTTAGACAAAGTTAATAAATACAGTGAATAGCGCAACGTTATGAAATTTTAGTTTGGCGGAAAACCGATTTTCGACGCCAACTTTTGTCATTGTTGTAAAAATAACATTATTACACACAACAATGCAGATATATCAAAGTTGGCGCCCAAAACTAATTAAATGTTTTTAATTAATATCTTTTAAATTAATTGCAATATCGGAATATAAATTGTCAAAACATGCATTGTCATCCAAACTGAACGTGTATACAAAATTTCAGCTCAATGGAGTGAAGATATCAGCTTCAAAATTGAGTTGCAAGATTCCACCCGAACAAATTACATACATACATACATACATACATACATACATACATACATACATACATACATTGTAAGTTAAATAAAAGCTTGTAAAAATGACATGATTTACTTTCTACCAAAGTTGCAGAGTAACTTATTGGCAATTTGAGTTCCCCCTCGTGTATTTCATTTTCATTTAGTGAAGTCGTAAATAACGTACATCTGTTATGCTTTTTTCACGTGAAATAGCATTACGATACTTGGAAAATCATAGAGAGCATTTAAATAATAATTTGGTCAGATTTATGAGTATTCACTCAAATAAAGCATAATGAGAAACATTTCACAAAATTGCTTTTGTGTAGAACAGACATCTCTATTTTTTTTTCAATGCACTTAAATTTAGGGTGTGATCCTTTTATTTTTAAACATTTCCATCTCACTTCTTGCTTTTATTATTAGAACTGTATTTTTTTTTATCGGAATTAAATATTCTGGTTCAAAAAATGGAATTTTGTCAAAAAGACAAGAAGAAACGCACCCTAAAATGTGTAGAGTTAAAAAAAACTTTGAATGTTTCTCAAAAACGAAAAATTCGAAAGGAAAAGGAGCATAGTAATAATAGTAAATGTACAAAATTGGATAAAATTTTAATATCTGCAAGTACATAATCTTGTGCAAGTACTCGTCATTGTAATGCTAGTGAACCTGATTAACAAATTATGGAAATGAAAATTAATTTACAAGAAAAAAACACAATTTCGGACATTTTAGCTAATTAGGATACTCTATTTAAAGAAAAGGTGTCGTAAAGAATAAGGTAAGCGATATCTTTTTTCTTTCGCAAGAATTTGAAAACGAAAATTATTTTATAGTTTTCGTGTCTTTCTTCATGTATTGTTTTATTTAAGTTACCAGGTTATCTTTCGACTGTTGTTAGACCATAAATACTCTCCAATTGTTTACTTCGTTTATTCAGACTCAGGTTGATTTTGTAATCAGATATAAGTTTAATGATTAAATATTTTTTGGTGATGTGTATAGATACATAATGTTTGATTTTGTAATCCTTTGTAAGATCTGGCTTGGGGCCCAAAACCTGACCTTGCAAGGGGGGGGCTTATTATTTTTAGCTCATTGTCCTTTTTAAATAATTTTTATAGTTACTATTAAAACAGTGAACGCAGACTTTTTCTACTTGATTATTGTTGGTATCGCTACAAACCTGTTTTTATTTTAAAAGCTATGGGAAAAAAAACAGAGTTTACTTTTGTTATCTATACTAATATATAAAAGAAAGAGTTTGTGTGTGTGTGTGTGTGTGTGTGTGTGTGTGTTTCACCTATTCCGGCCAAATTAAGCAGCCCAGAAGTATAAAATTTGACATGTAGAAGTTATAGGTCGTTATGCTATTAACCTCGAAGAGTTTTTTTCGAAATTTGCTTTAGATTTTTTTAAAATTCAATTTTTATCCGATTTTTCAGCTAAATGGAGATATGACGTCATCAGCTCTGTCAAGTCTTCACTTTGTGAAAATTAATATTTTGAGCAGTTTTGGAGGGGATTTTAGCACATTTTACTGTAAATATATTTATTTATGGTTGTATTTATTCATTTTTTTCAGCTCTTTGAGTAGGAATTACATTTATTTTTCAAAAAAATCGTTGTCAAAAAATGTGTTTTCTAAATTTCATTTTTCTCGATAACAGTTGGAAGATGCATTGGTTTTCCAGTTAAGCCAAAAATGTATTTTTTCAATAACTAAATTAAATTCGTTTAATATACACTTTTGTTTTGCTTATATTTTGAATGATTATTCCGAACCATTTATGGGTTTAGATTTATTTATTTATTTTTTTTTTCAGCTTAAAAATTTTTGATTTGTGTATAGTCAATTGTAATTTCTGTTTTGGTTTAAGGCAGTGTCACATTTATTATTCTTTTTTCATTTTGACCTTTACATGTATTCATTTGATTCTTCTGTATTGTTTCTGGTTTTAGATTAAACTGCGTCATTTATCTCCCAGAATTTCTTTTTTTTTTTTTTTTTATGTGGTCAGAGGTTTCATGTTATAATTTTTTTTCCCAGTAATTCTAAATTGAATTGGTTTAATATGCATTTCTATGGTTTTCAGTTGTTAATGTTGATTGTTTAGATGTTTGTTTAAATGTTGTGTTTGCTATTTTAGGTTAAGTGCCACGTTTATTTTATGAACTACCATTAGAGGTAATTATTTTCAATTGTTAATGTTGATTAATATGTTGTTCTAAACAATGACCCAAGTATACGAGCTGTTGAATTTTAGGTATGATACATCCCCTTGCTAAGTTGTCCCAAATGATGGTGATGGCTTCTGTCTCTTCAGTTCAATTTCTTATTTGTTGTGTGCAATCCAGTATTATTGTTTGACGGGGTGTTCATTTATTATCAACAACTGGAATAGATTTAAGGTATTTATACTTGATCATGAATTGAACAACTACTCATCTGGCGAAGCGTATAAAACTGCCATGTTGAACCCTAGGACTTACTGCTCCGCTTCTGAGTTACAGGCTGTCTGAACTCTGTTCTTTCGGTTTCCAGATTTTTCATAAGGGATATATCTCTTTGCTGTATTTTGGTGAGAATTTTCAAACTGTTAAAAACATGAGGTTCAGTGGCAAAAACTTGGATACCTATGTGTTTGTTTCTTCTTATATTGAATCGAAATTTTTGAAAGCAACACTTGAGTCATCAGAAATTTTTAAGCTGGGAAAAAATGACTATATAAAATCTAAAACCAGAAACAGTACAGAAGAATCAAATGTATGCATATAAAGTTCAAAATGAAAATAGAATAATAAACCTGACACAGCCTTAAATCAAAATAGGTATTACAATTGACTACATACAAAATAAATCAAATTTTTAAGTTGAAAAGAAATGACAGAATTAAATCTAAACCCAGAAAAGGTTCGGAATAATCATACCAAAAATAAGGTAAAACAATGTATATTAAACTAATTTAGTTATTGAAAAAATATATAACATGTTTAGCTGGAAGACTGATGCATCTTCCTATCAGAATACAGTCTTAAAAAAATTAGTCAGATTTTGGTGGATATAGCGTGATTTGCTTTGTGCCAATTTGATTGTGGTGATGCTAATATGTAAGAATACAAAGGCTAATACAAATTTTATTTATGTATGAGGTTTTCTTTTTGTTAAACTTAAATAAGTGATGCTATCAATCTGCGGTTATATTTAGGCTATGTATAGCGTGAAACTAAGTCAGCATGACCATTTGGTCAAAAAAATAAGTATTTATGTATTATCGCAACCTATGATGGCATTATATGAAACGAAGCACATGGTTGCCAATTCAGTGCGGACAACACATAGGAAATTATTGCTGTTGTCAACTTGAGTTATTAATAGAGTTGGCAATTGTTGCAATAATACAAGGGGTGATCAAATGAAAAGGTACGAAACGACATAAAAATGAAACAGTTAAATATTTGCATATTCCGCCAAGGGAGAATGTAGCGAGACATCTCGGGATGCCATTGGAGACTCTGACTGGGATCGGATCATGCGCGGGTGCCCGCATGCGCAGGAGAGAGCAAAGGATCTTATAAAAAGCGGCGTGCAAATGATACGAGCACAGAATTACTCGAGCACAGAAAAAGCATTAACTCCGATGTGTACTGTGAGACACTCCGACGCCTACGCAGCTCCATCAAGAACAAAAGACCGGGGCTGCTCACGGAGGGTGTGGTTCTGCTCCATGATAACGCGCGTCCACACGTCTCCAGAGTCACACAAATGTAACTGGACAAGTTCCAATGGGAGACGTTCGACCATCCGTCCTACAGTCCGGACATGTCACCCTGCGATTTCCATGTGTTTGGTCCACTGAAGAAACACCTGAAAGGAAAGCGCTTCAACTCGGACGACGTACTCAAGGACACTGTGAAGGACTGGGTTTCGTCACAGCCACAGGAATTCTGGGAACAAGGAATCCTGCTGCTTGTTCATCAGTGGGATCGTTGTGCTCAGGCCTATGGTGTATATTTTGAATAAAGTCTGTCGTAGCCTTTCACTACCCCTATGATTATTAACTCCCCTTCGCATATTATCTAAATCTGAATATGTTGGTTCCATAATTAATTACAACCAAATTAATAAATCAATCTTATTTATTTATCTTTCTTAATTGAGAAATACACAAATATTATTCAAACTATAAGAACAAATTACAGTGGAGTGCGAGAAGAATCTGATTATGAACGACGGAATACTAACTGAAACCACGGAGAATAACGTATACAATCAAACTACGCATTTATATCTAATTTATGAAAATAACTGACCTGATACCTTTTTAAGGCAGGTTTCTCTAATACTGGATTGCTCTAAGGAGCGGCTTCAATCTTTGATATCTTCAGTTCCGTCCCGAACCGAATTAATGAACCTTTTTCAATAGTCTTCCCCCGGCGAATCTACTTCCACTAGTTAAACTAATCTCTCAGAATCACCTTCTTAATCAACCTCGTAGTCATCCTCTTTCTCTTCATTTCATTTCTCCCTTTTATATCTTTTTCGAACTCGCTAAACCCGAAACTATCTTGTTTGCATAAGTCACATTTTTGGCTCTCGGCGGAGATTGGTTAAAATAAATAAAATATTTAAAGATGTGAGAGAAGGTTATTGAAACGCGTAAGCACCCGTCACAAGTCTATATTTGTACCCACCGTGTCGTTTCGTACCTTTTCATTTGATCACCCCTTGTACATAAGTACCAAAAAATCTTCCTATGATATTTCAGTTCTTACATATTATTGCAACCTATTAGAGACATTACATGAAACAAAACACATGGTTGCCAATTTAATGCGTACAACACATGTGAAATCAGCGTTGCCAACTTGGCGAGTAATTTTGAACAGTGGCATTCTTCAATAAAATCTTAAGTTCCTACATTTCCTTCTGTTAAAAAAGGGTACTGTTTTTCCTGATACTAATGTATTAGTCACTACAGTCAAAGTGGCTCTTTTTTCACCAAAATTTGATTTTTTCCATATAAGAATCTGTTATTTTGATATTGTGGTGCCAATTTTGCTGCAATGACGCCAATACATAAGTACCATTTTCCTTTATTGGCAGATTCCATGTTTTTTCATTGTAACAAAAAGAGTCGAAAAATGCAACTGAAGAAAATGGCACTCAATTCAAACTAATTGAGATTAACAGATTGTCAATATTGTGATTTTAAGTTAGAATTTCTATTCACGTATAAGATTTTGCTTATGGTAGTTTCATCAAATCTTTATTTATTTAAAGTAGCTTTTGGTTTGAATTAATATTATAATTTCTATACTATATGTAAGGTTACTTTTATATTTATTTGTTTCTTTTATTTCAATTTTAAATATTTAAGATTTTCTGCTGTTTTTTTTTTTATTGTTCAAAACTTTATGGCAATTTTATCAAAATTAAGGCTTATTTTTTCTGTTTTAGATAACGTTTTAATTTAAATTGATGTTATAATTCCTATTTCAGTGTCACAGTTTTATTTTTTCTAAACTATCCTTTTCTTGCGTATCATTGTTGGTACAGTAATTATGTGATACAAAGACTCAAAAAGTCTATTTTTCAGCCTAATAATAATTTGTGAGGCCTTTTGTAAACAGAATCTTCGATCATGATTACCTATTCATGACACAAATATCAAAGGGTTTTTTTTACAATCAATGAAACTACACCTTCACTTCTCACCAGAATTTTTTTTTTGTCTCATGTCCATTTCTGCACAAAAACAAACAAACAAACAAACATCTGTTAGAAAAATTATGGATGAACACGGAAACTATGGATGCGATTAAATGCTCATCAAAGTAATTTTCCTTCTGACAAAATCTGTTCATATGCAGATTGTATATATACACATGCATTGTATACATTTTTTACATATAAATGTTGTATGCTTTACATATCGGTGCCATTTTCTGTTGTTGAAGATGAATATTCATCCTTCCTAATAATAATTCCTTCATCAGCATATTCAATATTTTGTTCAATGTAGAGAATATTGCTTTAAATATAACAGAAAGAAAATGACACTGAATTCATACTAATTGATCTTAACATGTTGGTAATATCGTGAAGATAATGCTTCCTATTTATGAGGAACCAGTATGTACCATATTTTTTTTTTGCGTGTCGCTGTTTTTTTGCCTTATGACCGATAAGAATTAATCTTTGTTTTAAATGAGAAAAAGTCATACATTTAACAAAAAGCTATTTGCTGAAACTATGATAAGGTGACCTTGAAATAATCTCATATTTTCTTTGGAATTCCATTTTGACCAGATTTTTCGTCATAACTTAACTTTGCTTCTGGCAATCTTGCAAATCAGAAAACTGTATCAGGTGTGGTCGCAAAAATGTTTGCACAGATAAAGGATGCACCTTGAAAAGATTTTCTCTTATTTCCCTCTGGGTTTCTTTAAAATTCAGTGTTGAAATGATTTTACGTCGCTTCTGATAATCTGTTCCTCACGTAGTTTCTTGGAGATCATATGCATATTTTATGTTATCATACTGTCCATATACAATATATATATTTTAATTATTACTATAGTTATTTATCATTGTATGTATACTCCTTCTTTTGCTCTTTGCAATCAAATTATAATTTTTAATAGAAATATTGCAAAAAAGTATTGTTTTAAGAGTGTGTTTTTTAACAATATGGTTTATTATTTGTTTCATTTAGTACTGTTCCTGACTATTTCAACGGGGACCTGTTTTAGGTAGATTTTAATTTTAGTTCATACTAATTAAATTTTTTTAGTATTGAATTACATCTAATACTCTATATTAGATGTGTTGCAGAGATGTTAGAGTATTATATGAGGTATGGGTGCAATGCTAATTTAATTTTTTTTTTCAGTTGAAGGCTTCCTAATATTTTTTATTTATGATAGCATTTAGTGAATCAGTTTATCATCATTAATTTTTTCTTTCGGTTCATCTATTGCAGGTTGTTTCACCCATAGTTCCCATAGCAGAAACTTACAACTACTATAACTTTTTCTTTAATAATTTTTATTTATATTTGCATTCATTCATATCTATTTACTCTTCAACTTGCTAATTTTCTCTCTTACATTGAAATATTTGCTTTTGTTAAATTATTATTTACTTTGAGGCAAAATTGCAATTTGTTTAAAATTATTTATAGTGAGAACATTCATTTGAAAAAAATATTTTTAATTTTTGGTTTTACTACTTTTTTTATACAGGGTTTATCCTCACTAAAAATATTATAATTGCTATATTAGATGAATTTATGTTTTTAACACTTCACCCGTGCGAAGAACGGGCATTTCAGCTAGTTCTCAATACTTGGAATGAACTAAATAAAATATAATTTTAAAAAATTTTTCAAATTCTGGTTTTTAAATTTTTTTTCGCTGTTTATGTGTTTATGTACGCAGTAGTAGATGAACGTAGACTTTTTTTAGCAAGTATATATATATATAAAATCTGGCTTGGGGCCCAAGACATGACCTTGCGTGGGGGGGGGGCAATTATTTTCCGTTACGCCACTGTCACTATTGGACAGTAAAAATACGGAACAATTCCGGGTTCCTGTTGAAGTTGACTTGCGACCGTCCTGAAAAT
Source organism: Trichonephila clavata (assembly GCA_019973975.1). Classification (NCBI taxonomy): domain Eukaryota; kingdom Metazoa; phylum Arthropoda; class Arachnida; order Araneae; family Nephilidae; genus Trichonephila; species Trichonephila clavata. Next base: position 35,645 of record BMAO01000598.1, read on the forward strand.
AATCTCTAAAGCAAAATAATCTTAAGTTTTGAAGCTTATTATATTGGAAAAGTTTTTACAGTAAAAAGGATGTGAAAACGATATATAATTAAATTATTTTTAATGAAATTAACATTCGGTCACAAGAAATTAATCTTTCATATATCTTAAAAATATAATATTTTCATATACTTATAAAGGGAAATTTAGCATGCGTTGTATTAGAAAAGATTACACCATGTAAGTTTCATTTTATTCAGTTTGATTGCAAAATTCTAGTTTCTATTGATTAATTGGGATGTTATAGGTAAAATGGCTGAAGAGATGAAAATAGTTCTTGAATAATATTGAATTTGAAGAAAATTTTTTATTGATTTCAATCTTTAGAAAGATCTCAGCGCAGATAGGACGGTAAGTAATTAGTAAGATTAAAATAATTTTCCAAACTAGCAAAACTCGGATATCACTTAGATAAATTATTTTTAGGTAAATATTGTATTGTTGTGATCTTTATTAAATATTTGATTAAAACTATATAGATGTAAAAAATTTGATTAAAACTACATAGATATTAAATATTTGATTAAAACTATATAGATGTTAAATATTTGATTAAAACAACTTAAATTTTAATTCTTTGGAATAATGCAAGTATTTTTCCCTTTCCGTAATAACACAAAAATTTAAAAATGATTCAAAAGTTCTCCAAAATTGACTCTTATATTTCCTTTTAACAATAATACTTTACAATAATTTGAACGATTAAATAGAAATTTTGAAAATTGTAATTCCGTAATATTTCAGTAATTAAGTATATGTAATGTAAGTTTCGCGTTCTTATATCTATATTTTTAAAATAAAATTAATCTAGAGTTTACTGTTTAGGTAATAGATTAACGTGTGTGGGGTATATTTTCCTTAAAAAAATAAATCAAATAAAAATAATTTAGCGTATGCAATTTTTTATTGAATTATTGTTTTAGGTATATCTTAATTGGATTCATTCTAAAAACATTTTTTAATTATTTTTATTAGGAGGAATATTAGTTAAAAACAAGAATTAGTCCTCATTTGGAGTTTAGAGACTATAGAATAGAACTATCTGAACTAGAATATATGCTAGTTGGGAAAATGCAAAATATGGGAGATCATTTTTTGGTGGCATATTCTTACGAAGTAAATTCATTAATCTTGTAGAAAAGATGTAAGCAGAAAAATGTTAGTGTATCAACATGTGAAGCAGAATTATTTTCTGTTTCTGAAATCTGTCAATGTATATGTATTGTAAATTTGTTAGCTGAATTAAAATGCAAACAATTTATAAAGTCAAATAGCCAAGCAGCAATTCAGTGGATTAAGGGCACCATTTCTTCTGATAAATCAAGGCTTATGAATTTACGTTTTCATTTTGTGAAAGATTTATTGGAAGACAATATTATTAAATTATGGAATACATTCAAACAAAAATTTTCGTTTCAGATTTTCTTACGAAAGCTGTGAATGGAGAAAACTTTAAAAATATTCTACGTAAAAAATTTCACTTATCTCTTAATTTTTGTCACTATACTCATTATTACATTTTGTGTGTATTGTGTACGTTTCTACTATAGAATTGCTTGAAAAAAATATATTACTCTCAGAATGGATATGCCAGGTTAGAGGGATCTATTTTTTTTTTCGGTGGAAGAATAGTTGTACGCTTTTTTTTCCCCCTCGCTTCACCTGACTCACTCCGTTTTGCGAGAGACCACATCCGATCGATTTGCTATGTGTGATGATTGGATGCTTTATTCGTATGCCGTGTGCTCCTTGTTGTAATATGTTTGCATCAATGTTTGTACTTGTAATAAACTGTGATGTCTAGAAATCCATGAGGAAGAATTCATTCCACAAGTAATAACAGAAACCGACGATGCTGCAGATTGAAAGTAAGAATAGAAGACCCTGAAACAACCAAAAACCTCATCACCAGAGGTATCAGAAGGAATTCGCTGAGCCATTAGATGACGTATTCGTGATCAAAAATTAGAACAGAGAACATATACATATTTAAAAAGAAAACTTTTTAACAAAAATATTTCCAAAATTCTTTAAATTGTTGACCACCAGGCTGGACATCGGTGATAGAAAGAATCTCGTACACATTGAAACTTTTGGCATTTCACAAACGTCAGCCGTTGCCACGCTAATTCTGTTGACAAGGTCCTCTGATGACTGAACGACGTTTTTTTTTTTTTTTTTAACTATCTCCAGAGATAAGACATTTAGCCAAGATATATAAGAAGATCTGTGGAAGTCCAAGATACGGCCAATCCATTTGTTGTGAATTCTCTAAGTTTTTTCTTGTCGTAACGAGATGATGCTCCATCATACTGGAACCCCATAAACATTCGCTGATTTGTGGGTGCAACTCGCATTCACTTAATGCATCTTCTGCAGGAAGATGAGGAACCGCTATCTCATACAATTAAGGCAGTCTGGCAACAGACATAGCCCAATTATATGGTCATGGGTTATATCTCCTACCACGCATTCGCAAAAAAACATGGTGGCTTCTTAAGCATATACTATGCGGACAGTGGCGGCGTGAGTCCTTAACTTAACTTGGGCAAGATACATTTTGCGGGGCCCTCTGGTGGCGTAAGAAAATGATTTATGAAATAAAAAACCAATTGTTATTCACAAAGAAGAAACAAAACATTTTTCTCATATTTCTTTGGCACATTAAACAATAATGAAGAAAAAAAAATTAAAAGAAACAGAAATTTTCTACTTTTAGTTTTGCAGAAATCCTTAATGATTGGTTCGTAATTTATCTTTGATGCTATATCTGCTTCAATAGATAAAATTGCTAAAGCTGAAAGTCTTTCCTGACCCATTGTATTTCTTACAGAATTTTTTTATCAGTTTTGATTTTGAATAGCTCCTCACAGCAGGAACGATACTTACAGGTATTGTTAACAAAAATTGAAAGACAATGTAAATATTTGGGTAAATTTCTTTCAAATTGTTCTGTATGACATATTGGAGCAGATATTTCACGTCACGTTGGATAAATTTGGAAAAGATCATATTTTTTAATTCTTCATATAATTCGTAAGGCTGGAAGTCACTGCTCTCACCTACTTGCAGGACTGTGTGCAAATCTTGAGAGTTTTTCAGTATTTGTTCCTTTGGAATATTTTTTTAACTTGTTTAAGTCATTGAGAAAGCCAAAATTTTCAAAATGATTTAAATACATAAATCTTGAACCCCAATTGCTTACCACAGAATCAATCATAATATTAAAAAAGTCTTGTTTCATCACGCCTTTTGACAGACTCTATAGGTTGATTACCGCCTTCATAATCAAACATTTTTTTTTATTAAAAGCTTTTATTTAACTTACAATGTATATATGTATGTATGTGTGTGTGTGTGTGTGAGAGAGAGAGAGAGAGAGAGAGAGAGAGAGAGAGAGAGAGAGAAAGAGAGAGAGAGAGAGAGAGAGAGAGAGAGAGAGAGAGAGAGATTTGTTCGGGTGGAATCTTGCAACTCAATTTTGAAGCTGATATCTTCCTCCCATGGAGCTGAAATTTTATATACACGTTTAGTTTGGGTGACAATGCATGTTTTGACCATTTATATTCCAATATTGCAATTAATTAAAAAGATATTAATTAAAAACGTTAAACTAGTTTTGGGCGTCAACTTGGATATATCTGCATTGTTGTAATAATTTTATTATTACAACAACGACAAAAGTTGGCGTCGAAAATCGGTTTTCAGCCAAACTGGAATTTCATAACGTTGCGCTATTGACTGTATTAATTAACTTCGTCTAAAAAATAATTACATTTCTACAACGTAACAATAATCTAATTTCTACAACATATGCAATTTTTTTTTTACAAATTTCTATCTATTTTCTTGGATTTAAATTCAAAACAAAAAAAGTAGAGCTATTTTTCAAGTAGATTGGTACATTGTATACGTTTCTCAACGCTGCCAAGTTAAACTGAGATGGAGTATTATAGAAATTCTAACTTTAACCCCTTAACTAGTTTGCCCGTACACCTTACGGGCTACTGAAAGTTAGCCACAACTGGTTTGCCCGTGCGCTGTACAGGCACCGAAATTTTTTCTTTCTATATTTTATTTGCACAGCCATTTTTATTCCTATAATAAGGTTATTAGTATAGTGTGTCTTTAGGAGATGCAGAGAGAGAGAGAGAGTTTGTCCATGGTACTGAACTACTCCATTCAGAATTTTGGTAGTGGTGAAGGTGAGAATTTTTCACTGAAGGCAAGAATATATTTTCTTGAAAATATTGCATAAAGAACAGGGATTTACAAGGCAGTGTACAATGTGTTGCCTAAGAAAAAGGAAAATGGATAGATAATCCAAAGAAGTCGATATTATCTCTATCCCCATTGGAATATAAGACTTAGTGTTAAACTATTCTTCATATTGTGTGTGCATATAAATATGCACACACACAATGAAATCCTATCAATCGTATGAAAAAGAGGTATGAACATGAAATTTTTTGGTAAGTGGAAGAAAATATATTTTAAGATATATGTGAAATATTCTTCATAGTACGCAGAATGTACTTATTAAAAGCAAACATTTAAGAGGTTTTGTGTTCAAAAATTATAAAATAAAAAAGGTGAGTAAAATTTTAAACCGGAGATTAAAATAAAAATCTTCCATTTTCGCGCGTTCTGTTAATTATTATGCTTAGTTACATGCAGTTAAAAAATGGGCTTTTTTGGGGAAAATTTTGGTCAAAAAAATTGACCGCTTAAGAGGTTAATCTATGAAGCTCAGACAAAAAATAATTATAGAATCGGAAAGATCATTTATTTCGTCCCGATACGGTATAATGTTTTTTTACAAAATAATAATATTTGTATTTCTTACGATTTTTTTTTAAATAAGTCAAAATCGATGCGTTTTTATGAAAATAATATCTAAATCGACGCGCATGAATTTTTTTTGTTTAAATGAATCGACATTCCGTAGTAAAACAGCTCATGATTTTCTCTCTTAGAATCAGTCATTTAAAAAATAAAATATCGAAAAAATTTTTTTACGATTTTTCAAAAAATATTCAACCTTTTAATATTTAATAACTTCGCCATTTATGAAGAAAATCTCATAAAACTTTTTTTCTTGTGTAGGATAATATTACCCAAGATCTGTACGAAGATTGAAAGAATTGCTTAAAATTTACGGATTTAAGAAAAAATTGTGTTTTTCGTCTAGTACCCTTTTTGTGAGAATTCATTTAGCTCGACTGTTCGAAAATAACCGGCTAACACCTAGCAACAATGATGCGTTGAATGAGATGAACAGACTAAGAAACCTGTCCAGTGATAACTAAAAAGTAAAAAATAAATTTAAAGTAAAAAAACTTTTTTAAAAACAAGCTTTTATTTAAACGCGCTAAAAAGAATAAAATAATTTTTTCTTTAAAATTTTTTTACTATCAACTTATAACGCCATTACACAATTTATATGATATAAAAGCTTGTCGCAAGATTAAAGCACTCTTATTTACTTAGTTTGAAAATTTTAAGAAATTGAAATCAATCAGATCAAGTTATTTAATTTACTTGTTTATCTGCAGAGGTATATCTCGCGACAAGCTTTTATATCATATAAATTGTGTAATGACGTTATAAGTTGATAGTAAAAAAATTTTAAAGAAAAAATTATTTTATTCTTTTTAGCGCGTTTAAATAAAAGCTTGTTTTTAAAAAAGTTTTTTTACTTTAAATTTATTTTGGCTACCCTTTTATTTAAAAAATCTTTTGGAAATCATAACTGCTTTTTTCATTAAATTTGCGAGTGTCAGACAAGCATTTTCCGTATCCAGTTTGTCGATATTCCTTGATCCAGCTACAAAATGTACTCAAATGTTCAAGAGTAATGTATTAATGGGCTTGCAATAACGGGGTGTCCATGATTTGCGTATGGTATTGACACGCATTAATAACTCATGCCATACATGTAATTATGCGATAAATTCCAAACTGAACATTTCATTTAAAATGGAATCGCAGTCACTGATTGTGTCGGATTGTTCCGTCTGGTTTTTTAAGTTTTCTATACATTCAACAACATCATCAAATTGTAATAATGCGGCCTTCACCACCTCGATTCTGCTTTCTTACCTTGAGTCTGATAAAGGCTTATTAGTAAGCTTTAATTTATCTTTGATAATTTTCCAGCGTTTGCAGGAACTTGAAAATAGCATAAAAAAAAATCTTCTGAATAAAACCAAAAAATGTTTTTGTTGCTACTGACGAATTAGCTACGTTTACCAATAACAGATTCCATCTATGACAACTACAAGGTGTGAAAAATGCCCTGGTATTTATATTTAATATTCAAGTTTTAACTCCGCTATTTATGCCTATCATATTTGCGCCATTGTCGTATCCTTGTCCACGGCAGTTCTGAATATTTAAGCCGTTTTTTCTAGCTCTCCCTGTATTGCATTGGTCAAATATTATCCAGATGTTTCAGTGACAACAAAAAATCAGATCACTTTTAAAATTTATAATATGAAATAGAAACATGAAGCGAGACTGCGTCTGCATGCGATGCTTTAATTGGTTTTCTAATGATGGGAAGTCCCGAGCTGTGCCCCGTCTCTGACCGGGGACTCACCGCGCGATAGCAGCTTAATTCCAGCTAATGTTGCAAGACTAAATATGAACGAATGAGCGGAAACGACAAAGTTGAGAAATTTTTAACAAAAGAAAATGGAAAACAATATTTTCACGAATTTCATGCACCGATAAATGGAATATCTTTTTTTTTAAGTCTATATATCAATTTTTCAATACCTTATCGCGAAAAAGAGATAGAATTAAAAATTTTCTAACTTATTAATTATAAAAAAAACCTGTGGCGTGTACTTTTGGATTTTCCTTATTTTTCGTTTCATTTATTTCGGCGCGAGGCCCTAAGCTTCGCGAGGCCGTGGGCAGTGGCCCACGCCTTACGCCGCCTCTGCATGTGGATTTTGTGTGATCAACACGTGACTGCTATGCATATTTTCCATCATATATGAAGTCTGCTTCGCCCACAGATAGAGCAGATACTGATAGTTCTAATAGCAGTATGCAAAATTAAATGTATAATCGTATTAATAAGACACACTGTAATAAAACCATTTACCTTAAGACCTGAATTTCGTTAAGAGGATACAGCGTAATCATTTTTTTATGTAACAGATGCCATATAGTCATGTGGTTTTACTTTACAAATGCTATGCCCTACAAATGGCACCTATGCCATTAGTGCACGTGCTCACCAATATTTTTCAACGTTACTTTTTAGTGCAGGTACACATCTAGATGTTCAGCAGTCATAGGCTGACCAGTCACAAAGAATACGGTCAGGTGAGTCGGCGATATCAATTCCATAGAGATGGGACTTAATACAGCCACGCCCTAACAAAAGTTTAAAACGTATTACAGCAACATGGTTCACCCTTTTGAATAAAACTGCTATCCGTATGCTTCTTCCAGGTCATTTTACACTTTATGAATAATTTTCTTTATCCTATTTATCGACGGGATAGTTTTTACTTGACTGCTGTCACGCATTTAGAACGTAAGAATACTGTTTTTATGAATTGCCTGCGCAGCCATTAAAATGTTCTCCGATCAACTATTGCTCTGTTTGAAATAACTATTTCTTGTAAATACTATTGGCAGTTTCATATATAAAGTGCAGATCGGTCTTTTCAATTTTCGAATATTGCTCTATCTCACAAAAAACAGTAATCACACACACACACACACACACACACACACACAACACACAACACACAAAAAAAACACACACACACACCACACACACACCACACACACACACCACACACACACACACACACACACACACACACACACACACACACACACAAAAAAAAAAAAAAACACACACACAAACACACACACACACACACACACACACACAAATGATGAGTTCTGTGAAACGAAAGAAAGTTGCGACTCCCAAATTCAAGTCTGGAAGACTGTGATGTGGCATGAGTATTGCCTCTTAATTTAAGAGGGCGTGAAGCTAGAATAGCTGCTTTTATAGGAATTTTCCACCATAATCAGACGTTTCTATCCATTTGTTTTGAGGGGAAGGATTCGAAATGTGTACTTTTTGATCAAGATTTGAGTGAATTTCTTTTAGGATTAGGATTTTAGTGGTTCCTTGAGAACATACAAAAACTCCCTCTAGCGACTCAGTCGCTTGAGGCAGACCAACCTCACTTCGTATTTTGATTTTTCGTTAGTTTGGCGACCTCTATCTCTACTTCTATGTTTGGAACAACATTTTGATTAAATCCCTTATACACATCATTGTAGCATTCTCCTGTCTCCTTGATCACATGTTATTAGTTTTATGGGTTATGAGTCCACAAACTTCAAAACCTTATGGTTTCTTTTACTTTTTTTTTGTCAAAAACATGCTAAGTATGTCAAATCTTTTCTTAAAGTTAATCTTTGATGATTAAAGCTGATTTAACTTAGCATTGGTTATATAATTTATCGTCGCTTGCAGGAAAATATTTTTTCATTCTTTGAATGTGACGGAAACGGAAGTAAACTACTACATGATACTTGTTAATTGGCATCAGATTTATGCCATATTTGCAGACTTGACAGTTTAAAAACATTTTGAATAGCAATATCATATACATTTTTGTAATTTTTAAAAAAAATGAAAGCAGTAATTCTCAATTTTCACCCGGAAATTGTTTTAAATCACAGTTTAGAAATCTTATTCAACAGTAATTGAAATATTTTGCGGTAACATTGTTTTGATGTGTAGCTAAATGGAACTGAAGTTTTTAAAATGAAAACTCATATTTTATTATTAGCACTTTGTATTGCATGAACCAGATAAAAAATTACATATTTTGAAAATATATAGTTATTTATTAAAGTAACTGTTATTTTTTTCCAGATTGTTGTTGAATACATTTTCAAACTCATTTCGTACTAAATATGTATAAAGTTATTTTCATGTAACATCTTTTTGCTTAAATCTGTGTGAAAATCCCCATTATTCGTGACGCTAATAGTAATTAATTGGTCAAGAGCTGCTGTGTATATCGGTTATAAGTTGTAAATAATGTCTGCTTCCTGTGATTTTAAATCAATTTCCACCAATGTTTTCCCAATTGAAGCAAAGAGCATCTGAAAAAACTAATAAAACTCTTGAAACTTTGTTTTTGTTTTTTCTTTATATTATCTCTATAGAAACAAGTTCTGTTGATAATTGTGATCCCTTTTCATTGTTTTCAAAGAATTGATGTATATGTGATTGAAGATATATCTAATATTTAAAATATATTTGTATATTACTTTATTTAGATTTTATAGTAAAATATATGAAGAATTTTCATGTAATGAACTTCTTGATTTAAGTAGCAATAAAAAGTTTTCAAACATATATTTTTGTACATATTCTAAAATGTAAATTTTAAAAGGCAATTTTAATATTATAAATATAGTCATTTAATTGATTCAGCTATTTTGGCTGCAATTAAATGTAAATGATTTTCAGTAGTTTCAATAAAAACATTTTCTGTTTTGATATGCTGATGCAATTAACCTTAGAAAGGTTGGTTACTGGAACAAAATATTAACTAAATTTTAAATATTTCCAGCATTGCTTACTGCAGGAATCAATTTTCTTTAGTATTAAATGGACTGCATTGCTTACATGGAATAAATTACTTTTGAAATTAAAATTTTTCAATAAAATTTATTTTTAAAAAAGGTTTATCTAGTTTGTAAATTTTTTTCTTTTTGCTTCCAATTTCTGTTCTTTTTTTTTCACTTAATCCTTTTATTTCCATCATTTTCAATGATTGGGTTTATTATTTATGTAATTATATGGTACTTGCATATTATTGCAACCATATTGGTGACATTATATAAAATGAAGCACATGGTTGCTGATTCAGTGTTTATGACTTATACAAAATTGGGGTTGCCAACTTGACGAGTTGTTTTAAAGATTGACTTATTGTTGCTATAGTACATACCTATTATATTTAGCTTACAATTAGAACATATGTAAAATCTTAATTACATTATTAGTTTTATCCTGTGTAATTTTTATTTTAGTTTATTTACTATAAATTGAGCTTGTTTCTTATTTAGCAATCTTAATTTTATATTCATATTTAACGAATGTATATTATTTTTAATACTCTAGAAATTTTTTGCAGATGTTGCATGTAAAGGAATAGTATCTGTCTAAAATCTAGAGTATAGTTCTTGGCATTTACATCATTTTATTTTGTATTTATTTTATTTTAAAAGTTTTTCTCCAAAAAGGCTTGGTGTTATTATACTAATAAATAAAGGTTTGATTTTAGAATATAATTATTGTTAAAATATTTTTATTCATATCTATTTCATGTGGATTCCTAAATAGCTTTTTGCAGCATTTAAGTTTTATGAGATAAGCTTTTGAGTGCAATGAATTTAGTGATCTGTTCTTTTTTATATTTTATTCACCTTCAGTTATATTTCAGTTTTGAATTTAATTTTAACTTTAATAGTTAAAAATTTCTAATTTTCCTCAAAGATGTTGCAAAATCCTATTCAGAATCCTTGATTACTTTTCCTAACTGCTGTAATTTATTTTTGTTTGTTTGACCATATTTTGAGAACATCTATTAATACCAATGTTTTCCAATATAATTAAGTTTTAAGTGAAAAATTATATTTAACTTAAATGATTCTATGAATTTCTAAAGTATTTACAAATATAGAATGTTGTTCTTGCAGGAAATCTACTTTCAGCTATGGAGATGGATTTATTAATCTTGAGAGATAATAGTGGGCGGAAGGTGAGACAGTGTCCCATGTGTCCTTATAGTTCCCATCAGAAAGGCCGACTGCGTGATCACATGCTCACGCATACAGGGGAACGACCTCACCCCTGTCCATATTGTGGTAGGCGATTTACCCAGAAATCTACAATGCGCAGGCATGCAATAACACACGTTTCACCTCTAGGGTATTGTTCTTGATTTGTTCTGTAGATTTTTAGTTTATTCATAATTTATTCTAGATATTTATCAAAACACTTATTTTTTAAGAACAAATGACATATATATTTTGAATTACCTTTCAAAGATTTGTTGTATATTGTGAATAAAACAATCAATACTTGTTAGTTTTTTCTGGCAACATTTTCTTGTGAGCCAAAACAAGTCAATATTAAATGCACTTTCATGATATTTGGTATATATTAGTTTAAAATACAATGTGTGTGTGACAATGTGCTTAAGATTTTGAAAGAAAAAGCAGCTAAAAAACAACTTGTAAACTGATATTTCGATTACATTTAAAAAGGGGAATAACAATACCTTATCTACTCCTTAAACTTGTGTCTTATGAAAAATTAAGACTTTCACTTAGTACTGGTGACAAGAAATAATTAATATTAGATAATTTAAATGAACAGGACAAATTCAGGTTAGAACCTTGATTGATATCTTTTATAAGTTTCACTTGCATGTAACAGAATCTTGGAACTCGATTTTCACCCACTTAAAAAGGTCAGATTAATTCGAAATTTTGCACACTTGTCAAGGCCCGATGACAATACAATAATTTCATAATTTTGTTCCATTGTCCTCATCAGGATCATCAGGAATCATGATAATCAGATTTGGCAACAATTAAATATGTCGCTTCCAGTTTAGGCAACTTATTGCACATACAAATTTCATATTTGGCGACTAATTCTATATAACATTTCTAGATTTAGCGACGACTAAAAGAAAAAGGTGTAACCCTACAGCAAAGTGTTTTTAATTAATACACTTGTGGTATATAAAAATAAAACAAAAAAAAGTTTTCTGTATGTGAGAAAGTGGAGAGTGGGTGTGAGCTATGAATTTCTTACTATAATATAAACATTTGTCTGAAAATGAAAATAAAAAAAATAGGCTAGTGATGTGAAAAAAATAATTTATGTTCTTACTGCTAAATATTTTATATTTTTATAAAGCAATATGTTTAGACGTGATGATACGAATTAACATTATAGCAATACGTTTAAAAAGTGAGAATACGATTGACACTTAATATACCATGTTTTTTTATTAACTTGCTTTCTTGAATGTCTTTCCGGGTGGAATTTTGTAATTGATTTTAAACTGTGTGACTTTCCGATGAGCTAAAGACTTGAAATTTGGACCATATCTCAGAAGTGGATGACAATGCATGAAAATGTGAAAAAAGAAGGGAAAAAACGAAAAGGATGAATTTATACTTTTTAGTCCGTTATAAAAACATGTGGTACATTAATTTATTTTTAATTCGAACTTTTTTTCATCTTACCACACATCTTATTTGTTTGACCTGTTCTTTTGAGATGGAATCTAATATAACGATACAGGATTCACCCGAGGCCCCGTAAACAGAGAAAATACACTTCAGACCCTTTAATTAAAATCCATTGAAGAGCAAGACTTATTCCAGCAGCCACGTAATTCTGGCTCCAAATATCAAACTCAAGGATAAATTCAACGATGAAAAAATGACAGTTTAAAAAACTAAAAAACATGCTTTTATTGTAGATTGAACTAAAAAATTAAAAATAAATTATAATTTAAAAAGACTAAAGAACACGCTTTTATACTGAATCGAACTAAAAAGTAAAAAAATAATTTTTAATATAAGAATAAAATGATGAACGAGAAAATTAATGCCATTGGGGTAAAAGCGTGGGGTGCAATTTCGGAATTGAAAGAAGTTCGAAACTATAACAATTGATATATTTATAGAACACCACGCTTTTACCCCAGTGACATTAATTTTCTTGTTCATCATTTTATTCTTATATTAAGAATTATTTTTTTACTTTTTAGTTCGATTCAGTATAAAAGCGTGTTCTTTAGTTTTTTTAAATTATAATTTATTTAAAGCTATCTTTGATTAGATTTTCAAACAGTTCTCCATTCATCCATCCTGTTTTTCAGTGAGTTACTCTTTGAACTTTCTTACATGGTTATTTCTGTGTCATTTATTCATTTGCATCATGTACATTTTAGATGATTTAGTCTTTCCCTTTGTACCTGTACTGATATATTATCAAATTGTGTTTTCATAGCATACGCCAAACCTATAAAAGTCATGTAATTCTTTACCAAATTTATATTTGCACTCTATAAAGTTGGAATTTTTGGGCTGTTCTTTAATCAAACTTATAAAAACATTTAAAATTTAAAAGTAAAATTTTTTTGAAAGGAAAAATATTTACATCTGTAGAGTTCTTGGGTAATAAATACCATATAAGTTGATAAACCTATTAAAGGGACTGTTTTATTACAATTACTTGAAATTTTTTAGTTATTAATGAAGAAACAAATTAATTGGAAATGCATACAATAATTAACCAAATTTTTATCCCAAGTCAAAAATAGTTGGAAGTAAATTAACTATCAAATGGATACTGGATTGCTGTCCATTATCCTTCCCCTTCCCTGTTTCTTTGATAGGCTGACTAAACATGTAGCAATTTCTTAATTTTTTTCTTAAATGATTTCTTTTTGCTCTAAGGATATCCCCTTAAAAAGACATAACAGTATATATAGTTCTTGAGTTTATTCTGTAGATAATGCATTAGCTTGCCTGCTGACATAATCATGACTGATTTTGATGCATAATTCATTATCTTTTATTTTCTTTATATCTATAAAAAGTATTGATAACATGGATGATTGATATTTCTTTGTTTCATTATAAATGGTTGTGTGTGCTGATAAAATCAAGGAGAAAATATTCTTTAACATATCAATGCATACAAATATGAATATAAAGGATTATATATACATTCTTTTAAATTGGTAAATTTTATAAGTATAGTTCACAATTAAAATTTTTCTTGAGGCTCTGAAAGAATTAATAAATCTAAATTTTAGTTTGCATGCCAATGTTTGGGTCATTTGGCATCTAAATTTTGTCTTTCACACACAATATAACTATTACCTATATAATTAACTTTTCTTTGTAATATACAGAATAAAAACTAAACTTTTGTGTGTCTTGTTAATATTTTAACTATCAAAGACAAAAAATTACACAAAATAATGGAAAGGATCTGAGGTATACTTTTAAGAAAATAACTATAATTAACTTTAAAAATATCTTGGTGGCGGTGTTGCCTTTTATTTGTAATCATTGGCTATAATTTATATTTCTTAAACTCTTAAAATATTTTTTTTCCCATTGAGTTACAAAGATATGTATGTATAATAGGGGGTTCATTTGTTTTATTAGCCTGTGTCTTTTTAATTTATTTTGGTGTATATTTCACATGTTTAATAATTTACAAGGGGTGATCAAATGAAAAGGTACGAAACAACATAAAAATGAAACAGTTAAATATTTGCATATTCCGCCAAGGGAGAATGTAGCGAGACATCTCGGGATGCCATTGGAGACTCTGACTGGGATCGGATCATGCGTGGGTGCCCGCATGCGCAGGAAAAAGAGCAAAGGCTCTTATAAAAAGCGGCGTCCAAATGATGCGAGCTTAGAATTACTCGAGCACAGAAAAAGCATTAACTCCAATGTGTACTGTGAGACACTCCGACACCTACGCAGGTCCATCAAGAACAAAAGACCGGGGCTGCTCACAGAGGGTGTGGTTCTGCTCCATGATAACGTGCGTCCACACGTCTCCAGAGTCACACAAATGGAACTGGACAAGTTCCGATGGGAGACGTTCGACCATCCGTCCTACAGTCCGGACATGTCACCCTGAGTTTTCCATGTGTTTGGTCCACTGAAGAAACACCTGAAAGGAAAGCGCTTCAACTCGGACGACATACTCAAGGACACTGTGAAGGACTGGGTCTCGTCACAGCCACAGGAATTCTGGGAACAAGGAATCCTGCGGCTTGTTCATCAGTGGGATCGTTGTGCTCAGGCCTATGGTGTATATTTTGAATAAAGTCTATATTTGTACCCACCATGTCGTTTCGTACCTTTTCATTTGATCACCCCTTGTATTTAATTGTATGGTAATACATGTTACTTTTTAAAAATAATATGCATGAAAATATTATTGCATTCCTGTCAAATATTGTTGCTATTATAGATCTTTATACAAGAATTCTGGAAATGCATTTGCATTTTAGTTTGTATACGCACTTTCCTTTATAGCAGACTTTGGATAATGTTACTCTCTTAAGAGTAAGTACTTTTTTAAAATAAAACATTGTTTTCAAGCGGGAAAATTTTTCTTTAATTGAAAAATGTAGTTTATAACAAACTCTGATTTTCTTACTTATTAAAGTTTAAAAATCAATGTCTAATGTAATGTTGCTTCTGATTTTCAACATAATGTATTTATTTTATAGAAGGTCATTCCCACACTGTATGGAAACAATTGTGATAGTTAATTTTCATCTATAACTGCTGTATTTTTAGTAACAATTTGCCTCTGTCTGGTAGCTATAATTCTTGATAATCACTCTAGCTCGAAATTTCCGTGAAAGTAAACTTTTTCTTTGTACTATCATGCTGATTTTACCCCATTCTTCTTAAACTGTTTTCTTAATCCATTTAGTATTCTTCGGTGCCATTTTCCTGAGGCTCGTTTTAATAAATCAAAAGCACAAAAGTCCGTTTGAGAAGCGTCAGGTGATTTTACAAATATATCATTAAATGGGATATTCTTTTTTCCTGTTTTTTTTATTCTTTCTTTGCTAAATAAAGGGCAATTGACTTAGTGACTAGAGGCTTTGTCCATGTGAAGCTTAACTTATCAGTGTCCTTTCCATGTAAGGCTGGAATTTCTTCTTCCTAAATTGTTTCTAAAATATTCTGCTGATAGTAAAGTGAATTAATTTTGGCTTTACTTGAGACCTTTTTTTTAATTTGCCGGTGTTACAAAATCCTACAACTATCATGAATCCCTTTGGGAACTTTTCTTCACACTGACAAAACCATTTTGTACAGCCATTTCTGTCAGTTGAGCAATAAAAAATTGTTCTTTTATAACAAGTACTTAAATATATCGATGCCTCTTCCAGAGTTATTACAAATTTCCATTTTTCAGCATTTATGTGTTTTCATATAAATTTCTATAATTTGTTTTTCCTTCAGCAATATGTTTTCTTAAAATCAGATGAACTTAAGGTTTAAATATCTTTTTTAACTTTAAATCTTCTTTATAATTTTACTTACAGTGCCAGAAGACATTCCCAGTTTTGATGCAATGAATATTTGAGTTGGCAGATTTCTTTTAGGACCAGAAACTTCACTTTCTTGATAGTTGCCTGTGTTTGAACGTAAAATGAGGCTTCATATTCACATTTTCATCTTTACTTTCACAGCTAGACTTTTTTCTTTTCACATTTAATGTATTATAAGTACCTCTTTTTGAAGTGCAATAATCAAGATTTTTACACAACTTTTCAATTTGTTGATACAAATATTTCTCCTCGAAAAGGGCAATTACATAACCTTCGAGCCCTCTATCAAACTTAGGAGCCTTTTTCAAAATAAATCTTTTATTTTACATTCGAATCAAAAGAAAACATTAACTGACATTTATTCTGAAATTTCTAAAGTTTTATCTTAAAATGTAAATGAGAAAATGAATTCCAAAATTGTTTCCATAAAGTGCAAACGACCTTCTGTATCTTTAATTAGTTAATTAAATCTTTGTTGAAATAATTAATCTGCTTTTAATGTTAATGTAGTTTTTTTCTTCTTTTTTTTTTACTAGGCAATTTTTTTTATCTTTCTTTATTTTGTTTTAAGATTTTATCTCATATACGTGTCTTCTTTTTAAAATTTTATTTGCAGTTAATGTATTATAAAACAAATAATTAAAGGATTTTTCTATAAAACGCATTCATTATGCTAGAACAACTCGCAAATGTTCAAAAGGAATATAAAATTAAAAAATTCAAATTGGATATTAGTTAATTTCAGCATTCTTGCTTTGCTTGTTTTAATGTTATCTCTTTTTAAAATGAATGAAAATTAAATTTCTATTAAATTTTTGTATTCACTATTGTTTATGTCCATAAGAAATTTCCTAGTAATAAAAGAGTGTTTTTTTATTTATTAGTTTAGGTTATTGTGTGGATATGTTTCAGGATAAACTAGTGATAAAATGCATTAAAAAAGTTAGTGAAACAACATAACTGTTTAGATTGCTGATTTCAAATTTTGATTAAGCTAAGCTTTTTATTAACAACATTGTTAAATACATTAAAATTTAGTTTGAATATAATTAATCATACAATTTATGAAAATGATATTTTTAGAAATTTTGTTTATAATTAGAAATGCAGTTGAACTTCCATTTTACAATCCTCTATTTTTCAAATTTCTCTATTTGCAAACTTTTTCCTAGAACCATGGACAGAAGAATATTGAAAGATGAATCTTTATTTGGCAACTTTGTTAAATAGAGATTCCAACTGTATTTGTACTTATTAATTCTGTTTAAGAGATTTCTGCATTTTAAAGTTCAATAGTTTTGCTTTTTAATTTCTTCATTATTTTTGAGTATATTTAGGAACAAAATTTATGTAAAAGCTTGTATCCATTTTTAATTTTGCAAAATGGTACTCAGTTTTTATATTATTTGTAATGCAAACGTTCATTTGCTCAAATTAATTATAGTAAATTGAAGATTTATGTGCTTATTTAAATATTTTTAGGCCCCCCCCCCGGATAAACTGCTGTTTATGATTGTCAAGATTCTTTTACATCAGCTTAATTATTTATATTTTTTAATGTATGCATTGTTATCTTTCTGAATAGTTAATATAATTTTCCTTGGATTTTATTTCATGATTTAATAACTATTTATGTAATGTTTTCTTTCAGAAATTTTTAATTTATTCCAATAAAATATAGTGCAAGAATTTTGATTGTTTGGGAAAGTCTTTTTTCTTGTATATTAACATTTTTTTCAAATGTATATATATTATACACCCGTCCCTCGATTTACACGGTGCTCGACTTACACGTTTTCGACTTACACGGTTTTTTAAAAAAAAATTTATTTTTTTTTAAACTGCCAAATTCCACATAATTTTAATTCATTGATTTGGCAACATTGCATGTGCAAGTATATGCGTATAAGATTACCCTTGAGGGCGTCGTAATTCACAATAGTATGCACATATATTTTTATCTATTTTGTTTTGATATATTTTTATCAATTTTGTTTATGTATGTTATCAAAAAAGGGAATTTCCATTTTTGTGTAAGCGATACATATTTTGTTTTGTGAATCAGTTGAAGGCGAGTTATTAAAGATATCTATCATTGTTGTATTTGTAACCGTATAACATATTTATTTGTAATAATTGCGTAATTACTTCATCAACTGTAAGTATGTAAATTAAAATTATGTGTCGTACCATTCTTATGATTTAATTAAAATTTTCAGGATTGCCATGGCACCCACAAAAAATAATAAAAAGGAGACAGAGAAAAGTTATTTCTTTAGAGACAAAAATTAATATTTTGGATCGTCTACGTAATAAAGAAAGAGTGATCGATATTGCTAAAATTTATTCCATGAACGAAGCAACCATAAGAACAATAAGAAAAAATGAAGACTCTATTAGAAAAAGTGTAGCATCTGGATTGCGGACAAGTATGAATACAACTTCATGTGTACGAAATATTGCAATGGAACGTATGGAAAAGGCATTAATGATATGGCTAGAAGACATGAATCAAAAACGGATTCCAATCAATACCAATATCATAACAAATAAGGCTGTAAAGATATACGAAAAAATTGACAATCAATTACCGTCCACTTCTGCGAATAAAGTGCCTTTTATTGCAAGTCATGGATGGTTCGAAAAATTTTAAAAAAGGCATTCTTTACGTAATCTGAAATTAAAAGGTGAGCAAGCAACTGCTGATACAGATGCAGCATGACAATATCCACAAAAATTTGCTGAAATTATTGCTGCTAAATCTTACACCCCTGACCAAGTTTTCAATGCGGACGAGTCTGGATTATATTGGAAAAAAATGCCTGAAAAAACCTTTATAGCTAAACATAGTAAATCTGTACCTGGCCATAAAACAGCAAAAGATCGTATAACGATTCTTTTTTGTAGCAACGCGTCTGGTGATTATATTATGAAACCATTGGTAATTAACAAATCAAAGCAACCACGTTCGTTTAAAGGAATAAACATAAATAATCTTTCCGTTTATTGGAATGCGAACAAGAAAGCTTGGGTTACTGCCACGTTGTTCACTGATTGGTTTAATAACAGATTTGTGCCAGACGTTAAAAAATATTTACTCCAAAAAGGTTTGCCTTTTAAGGTCCTTCTCCTACTTGATAATGCTCCAGGCCACCCTAAATATCTGCAGTATGAAAATGTTGAAATTGTGTTTCTACCCAAAAATACAACTTCCATATTACAACCACTAGACCAGGGGATAATTTCAACTTTCAAGGCTTTGTACATCAAACGTGCCTTTCGGTATATTTTAGATCAGTTGGAGAATGATATATCTCTTTCAGTTATCGATGCCTGGAAAAAATTCACGATCTTAGATTGTGTTAAACATGTGGGTATGGCATATGCTGAGATTAAAAAATCAACATTTCATGCATGTTGGAAAGCAGTATGGCCTGATGTAGTTGAAAGTGCAAATCCTCGAAATACCATTAGAGCAAGAATATTCTCAGATCATTGAGTTGGCTCATTCATTGGGTGGAGAAGGTTTCGAAGATTTAAGTGAAGCGGATATTATCGAAATAATGGCAGATAAAGAAATATGTGAAGATGAATTAATTGACATGGTGAATATCACAAGCGAAAATGAAAGTGATAATGAAACAGTTGCTGATGGATATGCCCATAATCCATTCACAGCAAAAGTTGTTCGTGAGGGACTTGAGCTGGGAAGAAAATTGGTCAACTATTTTCAACAAAATGATCCGCATCTTGACCGGGCTCTCCGATTACAACGAAATATTACTGAATCTTTAAATGAATACGAGGAAGTCTACAACGTTCTTAGTAAAAACAAATCACAGTCACTAATTACAAATTTCATTTCTATGTCTCGCCGAAATGAAATCAATCCTAACATGTCAACTACCGTCTAATGAAATAATATTATCGAGCGATGAAAGTGAAATTACACAAACCCGTAAAAGAAAAAGAGCTATCGTTGAAAGTGATAGCGATAGCAGTCTAGATGAAAACACTTTGAATGTATAATAACTATGTCAATTTTGTATGTTTTTTATTTTATTTTATAGCGAATAAATGATTGAAAACACTTTGAATTTATAATAATTATATCAATTTTGTTTGTTTTTTATTTTATTTTATATTTAAAAATGCTTTAAAACCCATGGTTTTAGCTTTTTTCGACTTACACGGTTTTTCATACACAAATATTAATTTTCGATTTACACGGTTTTCTCAGGAACCAATTAACCGTGTAAGTCGAGGGACAGGTGTATATATATTCATTTTCAAACTTGGAACTTTTTAAACTCATTTGTTTCAAATGGAATATTGCTGTTCATTTTTTGTTCTCTAGAAGGCTACAAAATTAATCCACCATTAAACTTCTAATTTTGAAAAGCATTTATATTATTATTAAGTATTTATAATGAAATATTATAATCTATAGTTATATAATGAAAAGTATTAACTTAATTTTCATTTCCAGAGAATTATAGGGTTTTCCCTCTTGGTTTCAAACAAGGAATAAGGCCTGAAGATATAGAGCCCAGATTCCGATGCGAGCACTGCAACTATTATGCCCACTCGGCAGGAAATCTGAGAGTCCATGTTCGTAAGCATACAGGCGAGCGACCCTACCTTTGTCCCCTTTGTGAAAAGAGCTTTACCCAGAAAGGCAATGCTCTTCGTCACTTGAACATGCACTTTGCTAATAGCAAGGAAGAATGTCCTATTTGTAAAACAAAATACAAAAAGGATAAAGAGTTAATAGAACACTGGAACCTCCATAGTAAAGCTTTGAAATCACTGTGAATAATTAATGATGCTATTCCCTACATAGAAATGCTGTCAAAAGTGCAAAGTTTGCATGTCACTGTGCTTTAAAGTACTTAAAAATAATTTGCATCTTCCTCTATGCTAATGTGTAGTTTAGATGGAAAATTTATTATGATAATGGAATTGTAAAGTACTTTAAAGTAACAGTTTTAGAAAATCAAATTCATTTTATTTTGTTCTTGACAAACAATTGTTTAAATATGGTTGTGTTAAATTCATAATATGAGAGTTGGTTTTTGAATACAATTACTTACTGGAAAAACTGGGGCATGTTTTTTCTATAAATGTGTTCATTGGGGGGGGGGGATATTATATTGTTTTAGTTTGTATTTTAATGTTTATTCTGTAATTGAGTTTTTCTTAGCATTATATACAGAGGCAGCCTCTGTCAAGGAATTCTGTTCTTGAAAAATGTAGAATGTTTAAATATTTTTATATTAGTCTTTATTTGGTTTTCCACTTCAATAAAGGGTGCAAAATTTTCTAGCAGAGACTGTCAGTTTTGAATCTTAATTAAAGAATTGTCTTGGGGAATAACAGAATAATAATTGCTGCATTTAAAATTATGTAGGATTTTAAATTACCTCAATGTGTAAGTTTGAAAACTGTAGTATTAGTTCTAATGTGTTCCTCTTATCACATTAGATTCCCCACTCCCACCCTGTCTTCATTTCTTATTTCTTTTTGTTGGTACTACTTCCAGCAAGCACATGTTTATTTTTTCTACATTGTTATTGTAAATATGCAGTGAAAGGAATTTCCTTATATGGAGTAGAGAAGTAAATATACTTGCACTTTATTTTTTGTGATATCTAATTCTTATTCAACTTTAGGCAATTTGCATTTACTCCCTTCTCTATTGTTTGAATGAAATTATTAACAAGATAAAATTTGTAGTTAATTACTGTTTTAATTCAACAAAAGGAAATTAATAATCATTTTAATTAGTATTTGAAGATATTTGTTAAAAAGCAAGCTTGTAGTTTACCATTACGTTAGAGCCATTTTAATCAGTTATATTTTTCCTTAAATAGTTTTATGCTTAACATTTCACTTTAAGACTCACAAAAGACATGTCTTTTGCATAATATTAATGAGCTAAAATATTTTATTAGTGCTCTTCTAAAGTGACTATTCAAGGGATTTTAAATGTTGTGACTTTCGTTTAAGTATTGTTGAGCTTTCAGGTACAAGCAGATTTCTGAAAAGTTGTTAATTTTTCAACAAATGCAGTTATCATTTAAAACTATATAAACACATGTATTTTTCAAACCATGATCAAGTTATAAAAATAACACCTCAGACTAAATTTTGTTCTAAATTTTCCATGTTGTGCTGTTTGAAGATTTTGAATTGAAAAAGTCCTTGTTCTGTCACTACATATTACAGTATATTATTTTGAGTCCTTGATCAGTCAAAAGCAGTTGTATAAAATATGTTTGCTACTTGATCCATGAAAATAGGAAAAAAACTGAGGTGGAAGCCTTAAGGAGTGGAAGTCATTCACATTGTTTAACGGCAAGGTTAAAGTGTGAGATTCATTACCAATTATTTTTGCATAGTTTTAGAGAAGAGCTTAAACATTTTTTTGGCTGGCACACTTTCGAAACTTATATATTTTTGTTTTTCCTTTACAACATGAGATTTTTTCATGAATATTATTGTATCCATTTTTAGATTTGAAAGAATTTTTTTTAAATATCTGGTTTAAATCTTTGCCTATACAAATACATAGATAGGATTAAATGAATATCTCAAGAGAAATACAATGCATTAATGTTAATAATGCATAATTGTGTGTATATTTAATCATTATTTATAATATATACACATTTAATCAAGATTGAAAGTATATGACTTTAACTGACTTTTTGTTGCTGCTGTTTATTAACACACTTGGATAAATCAGAAAAGGAATTAAACAATCTATTCTTTAAATAACATTAAAAATTTATATATATATATATGTATATTAATTTTAATTTGCCTTTTAAAATCATTTTTAACTATTAAGATTTCAATTAAAGGTAATTTGAATTTAATTTTATTTTCATTAGTTTGATTGTTTACTTAATATTGAAAACTGATCTTCTAATGAAAATTCTGCATTGGAATAATACATTAAAAATATGAAGTACTGCTTTTCAAAATACTAGTATCTTCCTTCAGATATAAAAAATTGCATATTTTATCTCTCTTTAATACAGCCATTTTCATTTGGGTCATCTTGCTGCATCCTGTGCTCTTTTGCTCTAAGGCTTTTGTGTGGTTTTTTTTTTTTTTTTTTTTTTTTAACATTGACATTACATTGATACAATCATAAAACACATGAAGGAATTTGCTTATTTATGTTCTTAAATTCAAATTTTTTGCTTTTATTGTATAATGTATAAGTTTTAATTTAACTTTATTTTAATTAAATTTTTATCTTAAAATTTAGAGGGAATAAAGAACTTATTTACTCTTTCTTATGCAGAAGACAAAAGCATGTAAAGGGCTATAAAAGTGTATCTCCATGTTAATATACCAATGCACTGATAACAAAATATCCCTTTCAATAGACAAGTAAACTAACATATAAGATTATAAAATTTTACTTCTTCATTTTGACTCTTTATGGCTCAAATTCACAGGAGAATTTGCCTGAGGTTCAAAATTACAGTCTATTACCAATAACCCTTATGTATCTTCAAACCTCAATATTAATTACCAACAAATCAATTAGCACATTCTATCACTATATTCTTTGGAGAAAAACGTTTATTTTATTTGAGGTAACTAAATTCCACATAATTAAAGAGGCATTGAATTTTTCAAGATTAGGACTGCATTTTGAAGCAGGGTAGCATTTTAGTTTCACCAGCATTGATTGTGATAATTATGAAGCATTTCTCATATTACATGTTAATGTGGGGGTAGTGGTTATGATGTTAAACCATTTTTCATATTATATGTAAATATATGGTGATGGTTGTAATATTAAGCTATTTTTCATCTTCTTTTGTCAATCTATTATTTTAATATACCTAAATTATTTTTAGATTTTAACTAATCAGATGCTTTTCATTTTGTGAATTTGATTAAAATATTAATTGTTTCAGTACTGTTTGTATTAATTGTGGTCATATTATGTTTGAAATATTCCAGTGACATGAAATTACCTCATTACAAAAGTATTAACTGTTTCATTTCTTATTATGTTACTTGTGATCACATCATATTTGAAATATTCAAAAGAATTAGAAATCTTGTCCTTTCATTAGATTTATCTTTCAATGCATGGCATTAATTTTGTCAGCAACAGCTGTCACTCACTGTTATATCTTTTATAAATTTCTGATGTGTGCTCTTGTATTTTAATATATGTATTATTGGTATCCATTTTGTGTATTTTTTAATTTCTTATTTTGCTTTAAAAGAGAGTCATACATTTTTCTTGAAAATAATTTTCCCATCAATTTTTGTTTTAATAAAATTATTAGAAGTGTATGGAATGAGTCATCTTTTTTATTCAATTTATCTTTTGACATGTAATATTATTTTTAAAAAATCTATTTTGATTAATTTTATGTGTTTGATATTATAAACTGTCAGTGTAAAGTTCCTTTGTATTGTTAAAACAAATTTTATTAAAATAATTTGAGAATCATTATTAGTTATTTATGAAAAAATGCAATATATTATGATTTTTAAAAAATTATTCACAAGTATGATTTTTATTTACAGTTTTGTTATAATTTTCCTAACAGTATGGTTTATTTTGTTTTTTATCCTTTTAGTATAATTTTTTTTTTATCAAAAGACAAATTCTTTTCTGTCTTTGATGTTTTAAATATTTAAATTCATGTTTGTGTTTATTTCTGCTTCTATTCTATTTTGTTATTTTTTGTTCTATTTTTTTAAGTTGAAATAACTTTCTATTTCCTTTTTTAAAATAAATTTTTATCTTAGTTTCTGAATTGAATAAAACGTATGTCTTAATTCTGAACTTTTTAATTATATGAAAAGGAAACTAAAAGTTTTAATTAGTTCTAGTTAAAAATCCTCTCCTTTTACACGGTGGAATAAAAAAAAAATTGTTTTCAAATATTGAATAATTAATATTTTGATCAGATTTAGGATTTCTGAGATTTATCATTCATTCCATGAAATTGTGAAATGTCTTTTAATTGCATATCATGTTTGTTTTTTCCCTTCTTCTTTTTGTGGTATGGATAGTAAAAATGTTTTCATTCTTATTCTTGTATTGAAAAATCTGTCATTTATATATTTTTTATATGAACTTTGTGTAGTTTTAATTACTAAGTAATGTAATAGTTTTTCTCTTCATTTAGATTAAGATCCGTCAAACTTGATTAAACTTATTTAAGTTATACTGTATACATATAAATAATAGTAATATATTATTTTAATTAGTTTTGTTTAGTTACTGTTATATTATTTAAGAACTTTTCATCTTTCTTTTATGTATTTCTTAGATTATTACTTTAAGTAATGCATATTTTTTAAAATTAAGCTCCTATATTTGATATATTTACTTACAAATATCTTTAGCATAAAAATAGCAATGTATTTGTTATATTTTTAATTTTGTTTCTTATTGTATTGCTTTATTATAAATGTCTTTTCTTTTAAATCATTATATACCTTTTTATAAATGCAAAATTAAAAATTTCTGTTTTTCTTGGTGATTCTGATTACTTTTTAAATCAATTTTTATGATTTCATCATAGGAGCAAGACGCAATCGCACTTGTGATTTTGAGCTTTATGCCATCTACTCTAATCTGAAACAAGAATTGATAGCAGAGGATGTCTTAAACAACAGCAGCCATCCATATAAGTGCAATGTTTGTCCATTTGTGACATTACTTCCAAACGTTTTGCGAGAGCACATGCTTGTCCACTCTGTTGAAAGGCCCTATAAATGTCCTGTCTGCAGTAAAGGCTTCACTCAAAAGGGAAGTGTGCAGCTGCACATGCTGCATCACACTGGAGAACGACCCCACAAGTGTCCTGTGTGCCACCGATGCTATTCCCAGAAGGGTAGCATGCGGCGCCACATTCTGCAACACCTCTCCAACAATTCCAATAAGTGCCCACTCTGCTCAGAGACTTTTGAATTAAGATCTGAGGTAGAAGTTCACCTTATACAACACACCAAAAAGGATTCTTTTTACTGCAGTCTTTGCCAAGCTACTTTCACAAGCTCTGGGCATCTAGAGGAGCATAACAAGATTCATCATCTGCCTGCATCGTCATCATCATCATCTCAGTAACATGCATCCGTCTAGAGCAGAGGTCATTAAACTTTTAAAGGGTAAATTGAATTCATGCAAAGCAACGTTTAAAGTTACATTAAGGAGCAAGAGAGAGAGAGTCTATGCTAGGGGTATATGCCTGTATGCAATAGAGGTTAGAATATGCCAATGCCGCCAATGCTGCTTAACAGTGTGAATATATGCTGTATCATCTGCACCTTAACAAATACCCATTGTTGACCAATCATGTCTTTTGCCTTGTGGTGGTACAAAATTTGAGCATATAAAAAAAGGACTGCTTTTCTGCACCCAGTGCCATGTCATTTTTGATAAGCTCTGGATTTGCCAGAGTAACACAAAATAACTCACCACTTATGGGTAGCATAGAAGTTCTTAGCTAGAATTCAGAATATTTGTTAAGAATCCTTTGATTATTGTGAGGATGCATGATTAATCTTTATAAATGATGCATAGAAGCTACTATTTTTCTATCTTATACTGTATAATAATTGGGAGTTGAATATTGAATTTTATATTCTGTTCCATTTCGTGAAATCAGCAGATTCTGCATTTAATTCTTTATATGGTGTAGTCTAAGACATAGATTTAACCTGTGACTCTTTCTTTGCATAATAAGGGTACAAAATAAAGAAAAGTACAAATTATTTTCATTACCGTCCACCATTTCAATTTCATATGAATACAATAGTACAAAGTTCCATCTTAATGTTCAAAATGACATTCATATTTATCTTTCATGACCAAATATTTTGTTTCCTATGAAAGTTTTGATTAGTATTTTTTGACAGATTATGTTCTTGCTTATAAAGGGCTAACATTGTTAAAAATCGTAATTTTGAAGTGTAGAATTGCTTGTCTCCCTGATAGCACAAGTTTTCACTTTCAGTTTTTCATCAAACTTTTATAAGAGGATTTCATTATTCAACCTTTCTATGGTGATTTTTTTTATATCACTTTGCCTTTACTCAGTACAAGATCATTGTTTGAAGTAAAACATAATGTCAAACACTTATTGCATTTAATCATTATGTAGAATTTTTGGAATTTGAAAACCTACTCACATAAAACAAAATATCAGTGTTATTCAAATCAGATACAGAGGACTTATTTTTGTTATTCTACAATCATTTGTTCAGCTGCAATTTGAAATAGGTACTATTTTAGGTAAGAATTAATGTTCTGTATGAGTATTTGATGGTGATCTTTTCAATCTCAGCATTTATGCTTTATTAATGAATGACAATAAATGACCATTTGAAGATTAAACAGGAACAAATCTTAGTAAAATTCCAGTTGCCCACAAAACAAAATGAGAAGTTCTTAGTAAAATTCCTCTATGCCATTTATGAAAAACACATTATTCTTGTTTTAATTTGATTTATCTTTGGAAGATAAATTTAATATAATAAACTATATTTCACCACAGTGAACATTTAAACATTTGAAAATGCCATTATTTGACAAAATTGCAAAGGTTTGTAACAAATATTCTGAATTGTCTTATATTTTTGTTTGTTAGTCACATATATTTCTGATAATATGTGAAATACTTTAAAAAACATTTCCTAAGGAAGTGAGAAATCTCAATCTCTTAGAATTGTGCATAAAATGATGAACTATGAAATAGGGTCATTCCGCTAGGCAAGTAGTCTTCAGGAATCGATAGTGTTTGAATATTTTTAAAGATTCTTGTCATAAAATCTCATGATTCTATTAGTAGATTTTGATGTTTTTAGAATTATTTGTTTTTGTCATGATTGGAAAAAAAAAGTAGTATTTTAGTTCACTTTAATGACATGAGATGTGCAATTTCTTTTAGTGCTATTGCTAAATAATTGTATTGAATACTATTACATTTTTATACAAAAAATATCCGAATTTCTTAGGCAGCACTGATAGTTTTATTAAAAGTAACATGAAGTTCATATTTAAATTTTATCTTATTTGATACCCATGGGATATTTTATAGTAAAACATGTATTGTTAAAAATATATATATTAAATTTCCTCTGTAAATTGATATTCTAATTTTTTTTCTTTCAAAATTGTAAATATATGAAGAATTTATTTTAAAAGAATGTACAAATGTTGAAATGGAAAATTTTCTGTTTGTAATAAAAGATTGCCACTAATTTGAGAATGGGATACCAGCTATATTTATTTGTAAAAAGCTAAGAGGGCGGGGGATGTATAATAACCGGTGATTTTTCTTGGGAAAAAAATTTGTGGCTTTTCTAGCAGATTCTATATTGCTTAGCTTTATATTGGTAATCTGCTTAGTTAAAAACTTTGCTTCACTGTGATCTGATATATATGTATGAAATCCCATAAAAAATACAAATCAATTTATCTGTGCAATTTATTGTGGAGTATAGAATGTTTTTCATAAAACTTGCTCAGAGTACCTTGTGTGCTTTAAAAACCAATCTTTTAAGAAACCCACATTTAATTGGTGTAGAAAATTATTACTTTTGTACTGAATCTGTTGTCATGGACTATGTGCAATGTCTTCTGTAATATTTTTTTATGTTAAGTACCATATATTATTTTTGAAATAGTAAGTGTACTTTTTAAAATTTATTGTTGCATAAGAACTTTAATATAAAGTTCTTTAACTTTAATATAAACTTTAAAAGATGTCACAATATAGTCTTTTAAAGTTTACATAAATATAATTTTTAAAAATTTGTTTTAAGGTAGAATTTACAATGTGTAGAATATTAGATAAGTTTAAATGAATTATTACTGATAGTTTATTCTTTTACTACACAAATTGTAGAAGATTAATAATAATTGTTAGAATTATCTGTATCTCACTTTCTTCAGAATTTTGATAAGACATTTTGTTGGCTTTTCTTAATTCTGATTGAGTTCTTCTGGGTTCTATGCATTTTCTATATACTTTTCAGTAAATGACAGAAATATATATATATTTCTATATATATATAGGAGAATATATTACCTTAATCTCATTTTTATTAATCAAAAGCTACTACTTCACAGTACAAAATAAAGGCATTTGGTCATTCTTATTTTATAAGCTCAAAGATAGTAATCAAACATACTTTATACAATGGTGTTGTTCATGGTTTGAATACAAATAAGTGTTTAATTACTTATGCATGACATCAATTCTTTATAGTTTTATCTAAGTTAATAATTATTCAGGTTAGTTAGTTTTTTTTTTTTTCTAATTTATTTAATTTGAGTAACCTTCATATAGCAGAGTCAAAAGATTTTAAAATTATAATTTTTTATACAAATTAATGTTATAGAAA
Source organism: Trichonephila clavata (assembly GCA_019973975.1). NCBI lineage: Eukaryota > Metazoa > Arthropoda > Arachnida > Araneae > Nephilidae > Trichonephila > Trichonephila clavata. The sequence goes on from BMAO01000598.1 coordinate 65,266, forward strand.
TGTTAAAACAAATAGCAAAACTTATTTCAATTCAAAAGCTAAATGATCAATGTATAATTTTCATCTTGTACCCGAAAAGAAACGAACTTCATGTATTGAATAAGTGATCAAAAGTACTCTATTTTAAATTTAGGTACTTATTTTTAAATCATATTTAATATTTGAATAATGTGTTTATGTACTATTAAATTGCTTTTTGAAGGTTACTTGTATTTCTCATAGGTAGACTTTGATACCTCTATTTACATTTTTTTTTTCAAATGCTATTTTTTAATTTTATTTTTAAATGTATATTTTATTCATTTGGATGCCAGTACAAAAGACTTTTTACCTCAAAGTTCTCAAGGAAACAATTTTTACAGATTTAGAACTATAGAATAAATGTACTTTCAATCTACACAATTAAAAGTTCAAAAAGGGCTGAATGAGTATTTTATTAGACATTGTTTGCATGGAATATGTTTTATTGTGAATAGTTTTATTTTTAATTATCAGAAATTAGTGTTTATTTATTACTGTAGCATTGAAAAATTATTTCTGCATTGCTATATTAATGTTGAATGCTTAATATATTGTGTTTGTAAGAAACGTTTTCTCCTTGCTGTAGGAAAAAGGAATTATTCATATCAAATGAATATTGTTCATCAGAATTGCTTTGTTGCTAATATATTGAAATAAGACTTTTAAAATGTAAAAGTTTTCAATCAATCAAATCTGTTCTTTAATAGGTGTGTGGTGTTATCTTGTACTTTCATTTCATCTGTTTGATCTAAAAAATAGCATTGAAAAGAAACAATTTGGGAAAGATTTTAAGAGATATTCCAGTGCATTTTTGCAATCAATTTTATCATTAATTTTAATTTTTCACTATCTTTATCTGTTGATGTGTATATTAAGCTTTAACGTAAAAGCACATATAACAGGCAAAAGTAAAACCATTAAATTATAAATGTTTGTGAAGTGATTGATTAGAAATTCTACTTAAAAAAGTAATTTATGATTTTATTTTATGATAATGTGGTCTCTTTTTTTTAAAATTAATTTTTAAGAAGAATAAGTTTTTTTCACATTACAATATGCAAATTTGTACTATTTTAACTTTGTGTTGTGTTCAAGAATTGAAAGGGATCTGATTTTTGAAAAGGCTAATTTATCTAGTTTTGATGCATTTAAAAATTAATTTTTAAAATATTGTAAAATAAATATTTTAACTTTTTTACTTACCATGCAAAGAATTATGAGCAATATGTGTTAGTTTTTGCTTCTCATATTATTCTTAAACATTTTAAAGACAAATACAATTAGTGTGTAACTTAATTGTCTTATCTTTAAATCTGTCTTATTATCAATAAAATTATTGATAACACACACTGAACACAATTCAAAATTCTCTGATATAATGGTATGTATAAATTCTTTTCAACATCTTGTGTTATGTATATGGCTTCTAAAATGTTGCTAATAATTATTCAAAAATTTTAAAAAAAATAAAATATATATGTAAAGAGAAATTTTTCAAATTAGTTACTTTTAGATAATATTTTAAGTTTCCCTTATCACTTTGGTTATTTATTTTGATTTTGCAATAATTTGGAGGACTATGTTAGAAATTTATTATTTTTACTTGCAAAGAGTTTTTTGAAATTGATCCAGTAACTGCAAATGAATTGTTGTATGAAGAGGTGTCCAGATTAATCTCAGGTAACTTTGTTTTCTTTATATCACAAGAAGTTTGGATATTATTTATCACTTTAGTTTTTTTAAGTAATATTTCATTTTCATATTTAGATGCGAGGGGATAGGATAAAACTTTCACCTTGGGAAAAATGTGTAACATATGTATAATATATGTTATAATTATTTTTCTTCGGTTGTCTTTTTTAAAATTATTTAATGACACTTTTGGAAACAGTGCCTTGTATCTGAAAATAGCCTGCCTCATTTACATTTTTCATATGCATATTTTTTTGACATGAGACAAATTAACCATTGTGCTTAGTTTGAACTCTTGCAATCTTGATGCATCTTTCCATCACTCTTTATAATATTTTGCTTTGCAGTTTAAGTGTTCTTGTAATTTGAAATTTTCCCGAATTACAGCACTTTTTTTAAAGAACATTTTCAACTACTTTTACATTACTAAATGTAACGTTTTTATAGTTAATAGAAGAAAAACATATTCCATATAATATCTCTGTTCTGTTAAAGTCACAAACCTTTGTATGCATTCTTTAAGCTTGGAGATTGTAACGATAAAAGTACCATGTTTATCCGAAAATAAGACTTGGTTATGTATTAATTTTTGCTGGGGGGGGGGGGTATTAAGGTCTATTTTCAAGAGATGTCTTATTTTTGATATACAAAATGATTTTACTTTATTCAAATACAACCATGCCATCATTTTAGTTCACACTACTGAAAGGAGCTATTCATCCCTAGTGTGGAAATACTTTGTATTCATCAAGTCTGATTGTAGTGTTACTGCTTAGGAAAATTCTTTGATATCAGCCCTCTGGAAAAACCAAACTCTTTTATCAGCAATCCATTCACAACTGATGTCTTCCAACTCAGAAAATGATTGCTGAGACCTGATTTATAATTAAGCGTTTTGGCATTGACCTCATCCACTTACTGACTGAGGTTTTTGTATTTTGATCGACATTTTTGCACTATTCAAGATCAAACTTCTTCACTTTGTAGAAAGTTGCAGATTCTTACTGCTAGAGTCTTCCACAATTCTTGTACTCAACTGAATAGCTTCTTTTTGCCCTCATTCTTATCTAAGGATTAATATGTTATTTTTTACTAATAAAATGTTAGTCATCTGTTGTAATACACAATGTATTGGATATTCTGATTGGTCTCTAAGCCAAATCCTCTTGTTATGTGTCTTTGTTGTACTGAACTTAGATTAGTTATGCAGCATTGTCTGACATCCCTTTGGCTTGAAATCTTAATTGGGGCTTACTTTCAGGGTAGGGTTTATATATGTCCTAAAAAAGCATGCTAGGACTAAGTTTTTAGGTTAAGTCTTATTTTCGGGTAAGCACACGGTATACTTAAAATTAATATTCTTGGGAGAAAGTTGAAGTGTACAATCATTGTTGACCAAAATTAATTTCGCATGCTGTATGGATATAACAAATTTCAAGTGCTTTAAAAATTACCTGAACATTTGAAAGTACAAATGTTATTGAATTACAAAAATTTCATACTTGTCTTGATACAAAGTTGGTTCATAATACTGATAATATTTAAAACATTAATTCGATGAAGTTCATTGAAATAAGTTAAGGTACAAAAAGGGTACAGTACAAAAAATGTTATGTGTTTGTGTATATGTATAAATATTTTGGTACAAGTACAGTTTGTGTAAAACATAGTTCTTTTTACATAATTATTTCCTTAGTGAAATATTCTCTTTGTATGAGTTATATATATAAAAACAATATATATAAAAACATGTCAAAGTTGATCTTGTAGCATTTATAGGTTAAAATGTTTTATATAGATATAGTTATTATAGGTAAGGAATCATATTTTGCCTACTATAAATTATTATTAAGAGCATACATACGAAAAACTCTTTATTTTAGAATGTTTTTGAATTCAGTTTTCCAGTATTTCTCAGATGCTTTAAATTCTAGATAATTAGACATTCCTTAGTTAAGCATTTATTTTTATGCATTGCAATTTGAATTATTCACTGATTTAGTTTTACTTTTCAAAAAAGTTTTTAATGTTTTTTTTCTTGCTCCAAGATTATATCTTGTTGCAGAAAATAAATAGTTTATTTATATAAAATATTTTTTTTACATAGCTTACAATTCTGGTTAATTATTTTAGAAATATTTTTAGGGGGAGGGGCACCAACTTTGCTTGTAAAATCTTCGATTCTTTTGAAAGACTGTTAGACTTATAATTTTTAGTCCAGTTCAAGTATGTTGAAATCTTTAAAAAACTTCTTGAGACCTCTCCAGCCTCTGATTAATTATTCCTCGTGGAGAGCCATGGCTAAAAGTACATTGTAAAATTATTTGAACTTATGTAATTATAGAGTTAATATATTAATATACCTGAAAAAAGAAAATATAATTTAGTTTTTTTTTTAAATTGTCAAGTTAAATTTTTTTTAAGTATTTATTTTTAAATTATTTTTTCTAAGTATTTATCTTTTTAAATATTGAATGTAAAATGTTAGATTTGTTTTTATATTAGTAACTGTTGGCATCTATCTTTAATGGCTTTAAGTGTATAGTCATTTTTTTTTAACTTCATTAAGTATATTAATTAAATTATACTTGTGTATATTCTATAACCTCTTATGAAATTTTATTTTAAGTATCATTGCTTTAAGTGTTTGCTTTAGTTTATTAAAGTCCCGGTGTGTTCTCGGGTATTGTTTTTTGTTGATTCAACAATTGTAATGTGCTGTGTATCATAGAGTGCCAAATTTTTTTGTTCATTTCTTGCTTTCATTGTATAAAAAGTCATTTTAAAGGAAACTAAGCCTTAATAATTAGCAATATTTGTATATAAGAAAAATAAGTTTTATTTCAATACATGTTGATTGCACTATTTGTAATCTATGTGATGCATTGAATATGTCTGTAAATGCAAGTAATAAATATGAAATTTTTTATACATTATTTTTCTACATTTAAAATTTGAAAAAATAATCTTATCTCTCTTTAAGTTTGCTGCTCATCATTATTGGATATATTTAATTTACTTAGTTTTGTACAATGTAGAATAAAAAATTTAAAAATGTATTGAATTTTTCTGCTGTAAAAATCCTTATGTTATTGTGTTAAGTTGTGGTAGAGTTGATGAATGTGATATTTTTACACATAGTGTTATATTTGCCAAAGAACAAAGCTTTTTTAAACTTATTTTTTGATAGGATTGTAGTTTCCTTCTAATCCTAGTTTTTTTATTTCTTTATTGAAACATTCAAAAATATGTGTGTTAGCATTTTTAAAAGAATTGTTTAAATAGTTATTTCATGAGTTATTTGTTAGAAATTGTACCTGAGTGCCTGGTTTGTGATAAATGTTTTTGCTTATTAAATCTAATGTTTTTTGGAGTGCCAGGTAACTCCAAAACTTCCGAATTAAAAGTATGCATTGAAACTTTTATGGTAGATTATCAAGTTTTTGAAAATTTTAAGTAATTTCAGTATTTTTTAGCTATTTTTTCATATTTAATACTATTTAATGGGATTTAAACTCCATCTTATTAATCATTTAATTCTCTTAGCCTGAAAGTTTTGATTTGTTAGCAATTTAAGGAATAATATCAATTTTAAATAAGATGATTTTTGTTCTTTTTAAAAAAATATTTAATCTTATTTCCAGAATATTTTGAAGATTTTTTAAAAAAAGTTCTATTACATCAGGGATTTGATAATTACATAGTACATAAAAATGTCTTTGAATGAAATATGTATAAATAGTATGCTAAGGGTTGTGTGTATGCTCATCTTTTGAATGTGTGTGTTTATGAATGAAACCAGGTACTATACAGAGAGCAATATTTGAGTAAATATGTATTGAATGTGTCAAACCTGATAACAGTATGTATGTTATATATTGCTGTGCAAAGACAGTTTCCTCAAATATAAAAGATGGATGCCTTGTGATTTAAATATTTCTGTATTGTGAGAAACATTGTTTGTAATCAACATGTATTTTGTATAAAACTGGTACATAGAGTTGTGTAGTGTGTATTTTAGTCAACTCCTGTGCGTACAAAATTAGATAAAGAGTTTTTATGCTGACTTTGTCTGTTACTATTTGTGAATGACACATTAACCTCTAATCTGATTTTAAATCCTAAATTCAATTCAGAAATTTTTTAATGTGTTGCAGACATACTTTTCATAAATACCTTATGTTATTATTTTTTCTTCCATTGAGTAAGCTAAAACATAATTTTCAGAATCCTTTGTGACTTGATCTGTTTGAAATGAATTATATTGGAGTTTGCAATGCATTTGGTAAAAGTTTTATTCATATACTGCTATATGTACATGCTAGAGAAAAAAATAATTTTAATGACAGATTATTTTATTTGCTAGTTAAGAAAATTGTATAAAATTAATGCTAATTTCAGCCTTTTTTTTTAAAAAAAAAATTGTGAACAACTTGTTTTAAAAAATTAGCAAACTCTTGCTAAAGAATTTAGAAACCAAATAATTTTGATGAATTATTACCTGTAAAAGAGAATTGAGGAATGTATTTTCATTTTTAGTTATAATGTTTTAAATATACCATAATAATACTGATTTATATTTTCATGCTTTTTTTTTCTGGATCTGATTTTACTTTTTTTTATAAACAATTTTTCAAAAGGAAAAACAAGTCAAAAGTAAGTTTCTTTATATATTTTTTTACAGTAATATCTTTGAAAAAAAAAAAATGTTGCAAAGTACATATATATATAATCGGGAATTATTACTCTGTAAAGGCTTCTTTTTCCCTATATTCTGTTGCAATTTTTTTATGTGTGTTAATTATGGTAACACTATTCTTTTGATGTTTGTAAAATGTTCTTTAAAAAAATTTTATTTCTTTAATATTTTTAACGATCATTAATAATGATATTATTGGATTATTAAGGAAACTAAGATAACTCAATAAATCTGTATTTGTCAATTACAAATTAAAAATAATACTTTTAATGAGCCGATTGCACTGTTTGTTTGTGGATAGACAAAATTGATTAAAATAATTAAATCATCTGGATATAAGGGGGATTCTTAGTAACAAAATTTTCCATCGAAAGATTTACTTGTTTTGGATTTTTTAAAAATAATTTTTTTTTCACATTACATAATCAATAAGACCTTTTGTACTTTCTTTTCTTTATGCAATAACTCGTTATACTTCTAGCTCAAGAACTTATTCTAGAAAGTTAACAAGCATGATTACCAAACGATCACAGTAGTGAGCTGTAGGCCGTCGATGCTGGAAGTTCGAGGCTTAAATCAAATGAAGTTCGTCGCATATAGTAATGACTGGATTCAAAATCATCTTATGGTGTGGAAATTAGAAGAGGGAGATGCCAAATTAAATGTTCCTCGGTCATTTACTCGTTGCACTAAATTGTTTCCTATTGCTGTTTTTTTAAAAAATTACAGAACCCATGTTATTGAGGATTTTCACGATTATCTGGTTAATAGGGAAAAAATGCTTTGTTAAAATATTGCGAGGCGTGTTAAAAAGATTGTAGGTCGCTGGAAATGAGTGGTCAAGCTAGTAGCCAACATGTCATGTAACAAGGATACTACGCGTAAAAACTTCCCAGCCTTGGATCCTATCGTTGAGATGGAATTCGGAAAAAGGAATATTAGAGTTCGGGGGTTGTCATCATAAGATCGCAATTCAAGATTATGTCGTCTATAGCCCTTGTGTTGCTACTAAGTGAGTCGTGTATAAAATAATCGGTCAACAACCACAAAATAGTAGCTTGTGCGACGGAAGGGGTTTGAAATCATCATTTCGTGTGGTATGTAAGTTACCTTAACAATTCTGTTTTAAGTGGGATTTTTTTTTTTGTGCTTGATTCACAATTGTTAGGGCTGTTGCTAATTTATTACCGCATTAATGAAATGAAAACTTACAACAATGAAGTTTTCCAATATGAAACTTCTCCATGAGATAGATTACTATATTTCTAATGAGCTGCGGATTTATGTTTTACCATTGCAGACCTAGTACATTCCCGTAAGCTGGTATCTATTTTTAGTGTGGCATCCTATAGGCGGATACCAATCGCCGCATGTAATTTTGATGCTCAGTTCCCCTCTAGAGGGAGGCAACTGAGCTCTGACGATGTGAACCTGTACTAGGATTTAATTTTGCCGAGAGCACCCAAGCCAAACAGACACTCTGGGAATCTTTTCATGCCGTATATTCATACGACATGGGCGCTATCGATTTTCTGCACCATGAAAATCCACCGACTTGGGCCGGGGTCGAACCCGCAACCTTAGGTGCAGAAGACCAGCGACAAACCTACCACGCCATCCAGCCGGCTTGGTTTCATTACAATGCATAGTCGATTTGACCTATTCCTCAAACGGCGTGAAAATATTTGGGGTGTGATATTTTGTTGTTGTTGCTGTAAGTTCGATGCTATGTAGGGCTAATGTTGCTCAATTTTATTTCATCGTTTAGTAAGAGCTTGACAGTTAAGTAAGTAAATGTTTTCCGTGCATCTACCGCCAATAAAAAGACTTCCAAGTCTCATCGGTTTGAAGGTCCTTGTGTGAAAATCGAAGTGAAAGAGCAAGATATCTGTTCTGGTGTCGCCTTCGGGTGAAACTCAAAAGATCCTTCACAGGTTACAGATGTGTTGCAATATTGATTAAAAACTATACAATTAATTAACTTGTATCCTTTTTTCCCTTTCAGCCTCTTGGAACACAATTCCTGAAACATCCCAAAGAATTTCTAATACAGTTTTCCAGTGCGAATTGTGCCCATTCCGAAGCCTCCATTCCCGCGATCTGGGTAATCACCTTCTGGAGCATGCTGATGACCGAAATGTGTGCCCCCTGTGTGGCAGGGCTTTCGTTCAGCGCTCGGGGTTGCGCACCCATTTTAGAATTCACACAAAGGAGCGCCCCTTCGCATGCGGGGAATGCGACGAAAGGTTCTCGTACAAGCATGTCCTCCGCGACCACCAACTGTTGCACGCGGGCATCAAGCCCTACTCTTGTCCCTACTGTAAAAAGGGATTTGTGCAGCAGTCCAACATGAGATTGCATTTGGTAAAGCACAAGGGAGAACTCGAGTGAAAACGAATCGATTCCACTGTTAGAATTTGGAATGGATACTGCAATAATTAACCATATGTTAGAGGATATGATATAATTATAAATTATATTGATTAATAAACTCATTGGAATTTCTAAATCGTAAATTTATTTAAATTCTCTTTACATAGCCTTCTAAATTGAAAACTGGAATTTCAACTTTCAAGATGTTGGTTAAATAATGTCATACCGGGTGTCCCTTATGTCCGTAAATACTTTAAAAATGCATACAAATTTAAAGAATTGATGTGTTCGAATACGGTTTGCGGAAAAGTCGTTCTCGTTAAGGGGGATTTTTTGGGGGTCGAGAAAAAAAATTAGTCATATTTTCCCTCTATAGATGGCGCTGTACTGAAATAAGTACCGGATATCTATGAAAACAATTTATTTGAAGGCAGCACATGTTTGCAATCATTCCACAACGCTAGCGTACTTGTTCTATGTGTCCTCCATCACTACAAATTACAGTTTGCCAAGCGAGTGATAACACCGTTCACTACAGCATGTAACATTTCCAGTTGTATGCAGGAAAATTCATGGCGAATAGCATCCTTCAACTCTACCAAGTACGAAGGGGGGCTGTTTTCGATTGACTCGGGACTTAACATAACAACCGTTGATTTTGGACTCTGGGGTTAAGTCCGGTGAGTGAGGGGGCCATTCATGTGTCAAGTGATGGCTGAGTACTCATTCGTCAATGAGCGTTTTTTTCTGGAACTGTTTCACTTCGATCGTAATTTGAGGAGGTACGCCATCTTGCATGAATATCACTTTGTCAAGGACATTATGTTCCTACAAGCACGGTATCACTTATCTCGTAGCAGTTTTTGGTAACGTTTTCCATTGATTGAACATGTCTTCTGGTCGTATCTTGCACAAGACTATTCAAAGAAAAAGGGACCCAGAATAATAACCGGCATTTTATAGGACTCTGATTTGCATATTTTCTGGGATTTGCTTGAGTACAATGCCATCTACCATAGGACAATGTAACTAATTTATTTTCTCCACCAAAAAAAATCCCCCTTCACGAGAATGACTTCCACAAACCGATAAGTATTTACGGACTTATTGTGATATTCGGTATATTAAAATTTAAAAAAAAATCTACCGTCAATTTTTTTTCTACGATCAATATAAAATAATTGGAAGTCGAATTCCAGCTTATATAGGTGTCATTCTCGTTACTTGACTGTGGTTCAAAATTACGTGTTCCGTCACCAATAGCTATCGTGTACCTTCTCAGCATATCAATAATTATTTAAAAATAAGTTACAAATATTAAATTTTAGTCAATACTCTTAAATAAAGGGGAAGATTGAATGCATTCTTTTTGCTTCATTAAATTTTTGTGAAATTTTAAAACTTTTTTGAAAATTCACTCGAAACTTAAAATTTATATAAAACATCAAAGTAGTTTTTTTTTTTTTTTTAATTTGTTTTTAGCAGATTAGTACTGTCTTGAAATTATGAAGAGGGGAAATTTAAATGGAAAAGAATCTCACTAAATTGTTTTTTTTTATATCAATTTTGCAAAATTCTTTATAAATAATTTGAGCCATTAAAAATCCTGCATGGTGGTCATTAATGGAAGTTTAACCATACATGTCGGTACAAAATTGACTATTTCAAAATTAAAAAATTTTCGTGCAAGAATTTTCTTAAAAATATGTTGGTTTTTCCGGATTTTTAATTTAGAAAGTATTTTTTTTTTCCATATAAACTTTTTCGACATTGTCCTTTTAAAATGCTATATTTTCAGAAAAATTCAGATTAATCTCTCTCAAAATATCGTTTGCTAGATTTGTCTCATGTTTTTCATAAAACCCTTATCAAGTTTATATGAATAATTTATATATTAGGGTGGATTGCAATTCTATGAGAGGGAAAAAAAGATATTAATCGAAACTTACTTACCTATGAAGAAAAGATGTGCTTTTTGGTATAGAGATGGGGGGGGGGATAATTTTCGAAAAAATGAAAAAGAGCTTAATTATGGTTAGAGAATTCTGGACTCAAAAATAATTATTTTTCTACAATATAAATATTTAAAAGTGATGATTACTAATTGATAAGCAGTGCAGTGCAACATTTCATAACCCCCACTCTCTCCCCGCATCGCCGAATCCCCAGTCCGATCCAAGGTCGTGTACTGCAATTTCGACAGTAGGTTTCTAAAAATTCAATACAAAAAAACCCTGTAAAATGTACCTGATATGTTTTTTTCCCTTGTAACTATTTACTTGGGTGTCCTCTCTTCGCAATAAATGTTTTAAACAGAGTACGAATAGTTGTTTTTCTTTAACAAAACTGATTTTCATTGACGTAGCTGGTTCTGAGTTGGCCCTGTATTAAAATTACTTCCAGGCCCTTTTTTAGATAGTGGGACTGTAGTTACACATGTTGGGTTCCCGTATCATTGATACGGTGGTAGCTACGCCCCTGTTGATTTTTTACCGTATAAGAAAAACTGAAATACCTAAATTCCATTCCTTTGTGGCAGTACTCAACATAAAAATTAATTTATTTTTTTCCTTTATCTATATACCAGAGCATCTTTGCCACATCGGTAGGTTTTGAAATTGGGGGGGGGGGATTTCGATTACCCCAATTATATATAATGTTCACTATTTTACTCCAACTGCTTTCATTTCTGTTATATTTTTTTTTTTAAAAAAGTAGAATAGTACACACAAAAGGGATAACTTTGAGATCAACAACTTTTTGCTCTTTGTTCCATTCTATTGACGATCAAAGCAGGACAACAGCAGGTCTCAAACATCTCAAATGAATTAAGAGAGATTATCGATTAAAATTTACGATTATTTTCAGTTTTGTCTGCATAGTTCTTAGATTTATATAGTTTTTAATCAAATAAACCTTTAAAAATGTCATTCAGAATGAATCATTTTTATCCTTCAAAAAGTTTGTTTCGAGCGGATTCGAATCCTTTTGTGAATATTGGATTTTTGTCCATTTTTTTTTATCTACCTACCACTAATGATTTAGCAGACGAGACTTTTAAGCTGTGTTATGTTGCATTTAAATTAGTTTGAATATTAGAAAGGAGTATGCAAAAAATTTTTTTGGAATATTGTATTTTTTCCCCATAGGTTAGATAAGCCACTTGAATGGTTAGTATTCGTCCAATCGCTAAGAGAATTTCCACGGTGATATGTATTAGTTTTTATTGTTACGTAGTAGGATTCAAAAGTTCCCGGACTGAGTGTATAACTTGAAAAATATTACCAGTTAAAAGTTGCTGAAACACATCCTCCTTTGAAATAAGATACTTGAGCAACCGCAAACTTTTACCATTGCTTGTGAAGTCCATCGAAACGTTTCTGGAATCCATTTTTAGCCACGTCCTTTAATTCTACCTGCGATGTGCACTTCTAACTTCATCTGCAGATTGAAATTGACGACCCTGCAAGTGACGCACCCAGCTCAAGAAGTATTCTGAAGTTCCAGGGAGCGAAATTAGGGGAGTGAGAAGGATGTGGCAAAACAGTTGTTTTCATGTTCATCCCGTCGTTGTTTGTAGCATGTTCGAACAAACCACTGCAGAAAACTTTTCAATGATTTCAGCGGTGTGGGAAGTCTATGGAAGTCCAGAGCATTCGTAGTCTTTGACACTTTCCTTGCCCACTCTGAAACGTAGATGCCACTCAAAATCTTGCGTTCGCGGTAATGTAACACTGCCTTAAACATGCTTCAACATTTCGTAAGTCTTCGTAGCACTTTTTTCCAAGACAACGCAAAATTTGATATTATTTCTCTGCTCAACAAAACGCAATTTCTTTCAATCGCCGGCTATTAAATGCATCCACTTACAAAATACGACGCCGTGGCAAGCCACCGACCACGTGATTTGGGGTAGACTTTTTTAGAAACGGGGAAGAAGGCAGTGACACAGAAATGTTATTTTAGTCGTTCTACTGCAAAAATCTTTCACGTTACAGGCTCAGTCCGGGAACTTTTCAATTCTACCTCGTATGTAACGGCTATTTGTGAAAATGATTTCCCAGATAATAGCTTCGATCGTAAGTGGGATATCGGATCTTGTTTCAGACCTGAAATGTATTGCTAGATTCAGTTTTCATTCTAATCGGCATCCAAAGGGAAACTATATTCCATTCCATTCTATTCTACTTTGTACATCAGTAGTATTAATTTGAAGCTTTAAAATTAAAATCGCCTCCATTGATTCACTTCGGCTTTGACACATTCGCATTGGGCTGTTCTTCACAGAATTTTCATATCGATCGAATTTTGGAGATTAGAACTTAAATTGGAGTTTTGAAAAAGAGAATTTTCGTTTCGTATGTGTAGACGGATCTAGATTAGAAAGAAGAAAAAAACCGATTCAAGGGATTTTTTTTTTTTGCCCTGAAATCTAAATTGATTTGCATGATTTATACAAGTGAGTTAAAATGATATGAGTTTTTTTCTCCTCACTGTTTAAAAGTTTCCATCGTTTTTGCCCTTGTGGTTTAATGTTCGTCGACAATGCATGATGCCAGACAAAAGATGTATCTGTATATAGTTTTATTTGTGGAACTGAAATTAAATTTACATGGACAAATTCATATTTTATGTTATTCGTATTCATATACTTTCTCTCACTTCCTTGCATTCCCTCCCTTAAGGTAACTGAAACGTCTGCGACAAGGAAAAATGAACTTTTTTTTGCACCAAATTTAAAGGGTTCTCACTTACTTTAATGAAAACCAACGGAAGTAAAATTTTTACGTTGATTATCCGCATCTTTCTGTATCAGTTAATGTAAAAAATTCCATTTTAAATTACAAATAAATCTGTATGAGCAATAATTAATCAAGAACTATTTTTTTATTTTCAAGCATGTTCTTACCTTTAAGTACACTTTGCATAAAATCTAATTTTATAGCATAAAATCCATAGCTATAAAATTGTACAGGGTTTTTACAAACATAACAATCCATAAAATAAACGATTTATTATTTTTATGACTTTATCTTCTCTATAAATTCTATCACATTTCCGGCATTTGTGTATACACTGCGGCAGCTAAGTAGTTATGGTCGCTGAAGGTTGTAGCTGAATCGGATTTGCAGAGGGGTGATTACGTTAAACCCGTTAAGGTTGTGGTTAGTGACGCTGACTACTGTGCCGTTGGGCCTGCTTCGAACCCCGAAGAAGGCATGGATGTTTGTAAATGTATATTGCCCCTTCGTGGCATGGGGGTACTCTTAATAGCCGCCGAACCGCAAGTTCTCTCGTGAGGTTGGTGGAAGGAAAAGAGAACAGCCCCAGGATATTCTCAATCAAAAATGGAGTGGAGCAGAGCTAAATCGTACTATCACATGTATGGTGCTCAAAGCTACGGCTAACGACATGCGTTAATCTTTAGCCCTTTGCGCGATGAAATTCGTTTACCTCGATTTGACACTATCGGACAGTTGGCATTAGAAACAACAACTTTTTAAGTCCGAGCCCTGGTATGGTGGGAAAACTGGATAAGAGGTGTTATCCTCGTCAATTGACCATGGGTCAAAACCGCCTATCGTGTTGCTTCTGAGTACGTTAATAAACAACAATCCCACCAACATAAATTTCAATGGATATTTGATGGACGTGCAGTGGATCTCTGGTGGAAGCACAAGGACGGAAAGAAAAACATAAAATTCAGGTATCGATTATATATTATGGAAATAAAACCGATTTGAAACTCAAAAGTTAACACAAATCGATTATTCTTGAATATAAAGGGAAAACGACAAAACAAGTGAACTAAAGTATGGTGATGAAAAAGAAAACGACTGAGAAGGATATTTGATTTCATTCAAAAGGTTTCGCTTAATAAGTCAGGGCATAATTCCCCTTTCATTTTATCTAGCATTAACATTTCATCAGATCAACATGGATTACTAATGATGGAGACTTCCTTCATCGTTTTGTAGCCAGAAGTTACACCGAGTTTGTGCCTCTCTCTTTTGATTATGTTAGGACTCAATTCGATTTGAGATGCAGTTACCCTATTGATCCGTGTGATTCTCTAGTTTGATATTACAACTCGACGTCTCAAACTGCATAGTCTATTTTATCTATACCTTTTTTAAGGGGACACAGTACGATTCAATTGACAAAAATCAAATCTAATTTTATTTAGCCTAAGTTATTATTTATGTACTTTTTGATAACCTCACAAAATTTGAGAGCTCTCTATACTTAAAAAAAAAACACAGAATTTTGATAGCTTTTAACTTCGTTTTTATTCACATCCCTATGTCACAAATCAAAACTTTAAACTTACTTATCTCAGAAAGATATATATATATGTAATACGACGATGTTGTAATGATGGATTTATTAAAGGAGGACGACTTTTGGCGAAGATCTTGATAGCGTGGCCGGTGTTGGTATTTCCTTGTATGGTTGATGTTGCATTTTCATTACTATGGAAGAGGCAGTCTCGTTCAAAAGCTATTCTTCTTTATTAAACACTGAACATGAAGACACACAGATAGACGGAATCACAACATAAATACACAACACAAACACTAGATGCAGCCGACTACATGATGACAAGAAGAGAAGAAGCGAAAGAGAGCGCGGTCTAAACGAAAATTAGATATGGCGGGTCCCAGCCAAAAATGGCTTATACCCAGTATCCCTGAAGATAGGGTGAAAAAGAAAGACCATTAGAAGAGTAACGCCTCCCGGAGGGAGGCAAAATGAACGAGGTAAAGCCGTCACGAAATAAACCCTTTCGGGAGAAAACGTGGAGGGGGGGGGGAAGGAAGAAGCATCGATGGGCGAAAAACGCCGAAGTTCCCCTGCGTTCGCAGGGGTGAAAATGGGGAATGACGTCATATTCTTCAAATGACCCAGTTTTAAGCAAGTTGCGGAAGCGTGTGGTGTAGTTCAGTGTATAAATTAAATGTTTTTTGTTGAGTTATGGAGGCTTCAATGGAAGTTCCCATTTTGAAGACTTGTATGCGAAGTTAACTTTAGTATGAGAATACGTGAACAATGTTTGTGCTTTAATTAAAGGGTTGTCGTAGAGCGCGGTCTCCAGGAGTCTCGGTATATATAGGCAGTTTAAATCACGTGATCTGTGTGGGTGCATGGATGTAGTTTAAAATACTCTCGTTAGGCGGCGGGTTAACTTGTCCTGAAGCGATGGACCAAAGGTAATTAAAAGTTATTAAGAATAATTAATGGGATTATTACATATATATATATTAAGTTGTTTGTCTTCATTTAAAATACTAAGGCTTTTTTTCTATTGTGCCTAATGCTTTGAATTTTTTTTACCTATTGCTAATAGTACATGTAACAAAAGTTAGTATGCATTTTTGAATCAAAGCAATACTTATTTTTTTAAAAAAAATAATTGAACTCGGAGAATTTATACATATTTTAAGGAATTTTCAATAATCATCCACAAAAAGATGTAGTGTTCAAATACCAATCATGTTATCGCAAAACCCATACCAATATTTGTTATACATAGTTTGACGCACTTGTTAATCAAATTTCATGAGTGTACGTAAATTTTTGTAGGAGTAGCATTTTATTAAATCGCTTCGCAAATTATAAGTTTTTTCCTTAGAAAATTAAACGGCTAACTTTTCATGAAATTTTGAGCACAAAATCTATTTTACATAGTATATACACATAGGAAACAACCAAAAAAATTTTGAAAGTCCTTAAATTAAAAACTTTTGCGTAATCGTACCAAAAGTAATGCGCGATTTTATTGTTGGTGAGTGAATATTTTTGGCGTAATTCTGAACCACGAAGAAAAAACGAGGAGCTGGCATGTCCCTCTCCGAATTACCACACCACACCAACAAGAGGATATTAAGCCTCGACAGATTTAACGTGCATCGGTCCCATCAACAAGGCGGGCCTATAGTGGCGCGAACTTAAGACCCTCCGGCACCAACCCGTGACCATAACTACGAACCAATACCGCGGACTTCCGAATTTTTTGGTGAAGTTCTGTTATTAATATACAATACAACACAATACAATTTAGGTATACAAAAGCACATTTTATTGAATGATTATTTACATTCAGCTGATACAATTCAGTTTCGTCGGAATAACAGATGATATATAAAAAATTACATCTATGATAGATGTGACTTTTTTGACAGTTTTATAAAAGGGTGTGTATATGAGTAAATGGCAATCTTAAAATTTTGAAACATACAACAGAACAGAGTTATGTGTATACATAATGATGATATATATATCTTACGATCCAGTTTCCTCTAATAAGTATTTTTTAAACTACATGTATTATTTATAGTAGGTTTTACACTATGGCTTCTAAGTGCCTTTGCAATGAGACAGTTGTAATTTAATGTTAACTAATTAAAATTACAACCACTGCTGAGGATTTTCCTGGAATTGTGAGAGTGGTGATGCGTTAATACTCTTTTCAAAGTAAATAAGACTTCTTGTTCATCTCGTTATTTCTAGCAAAGCAGTTACAACTTGAACTGATTCCCTTCATTGTTGATTTCATTATCAAAAGAAACCGATTATTTTAAAACTAAATAAGCAATATTTCTTACTCGCCCGCAAATTAATCTGAAAGGATTTTACATAATGTGCTTGTAATTTAGAAACAGATGATATTTGTTAAATTATTATCGCTGATCTCATAAGGAAAATATCGTAATCCTTAACTCTTTCAGGAAATTTGCTAAAATATGTTTCGGAGGCTACCTATATAATAGGTCTCTATCGGAAATTTTTTTATCTTTGTTTTCCGTACATTATATTTCTGCATCTAATACAAAACTGAATTTCTTACAAATTTTTCTATATACATTTTAAAAATTCATATTTTTGTTGTATTCTAAGTTCAATACATTTCTTAAGACTTCGGAACTATATAAAAACCACTGATATTCTCATTTTTTAAAAAAGAGAATGTATTTGTTACATTTTCAATGAAACAAAATCATATGTTATTATGATGTGCATTAAATTTCAACTCTGAATTTTTGTTTCCATTTTTAAAATTCAGGTGATTGTAAAGATTGAATATCTTTACTGATTTTTTTTCTCTTAAAACAGCTCTCTGCTTTGTAAGTATCTTATCACTTAACAAAAGTACATACCTTGCTTATGAGTGCGATCACAAACTCAAAAAAGCATAAGAAATGATAAATAGACAATCTGAAAATAAAAGTAAGGCATATTGTCAGTACATTTCGATGACAATTGTGAAATTATCAAATTTAGCGAATGATTACTGTAGTTTGAAAATATCTGCGCTCTCTCTCTCTCTCTTCTAATTGATTATTCATTGAGAAATATTCACTATTTAACTTTAAAAATATAACTGGAGCATTCGCTGTTTAAATTTCCCTGCAGGGAGAATTAATGAGCTCAGGTAAAATAAAAACTGCCATTCTGATACGGGCTACTTTTTACCAAACTTTTTTTGAATAATTTTTCACAAAGTTCCATCGAAAAAGTTTTTCTCCTTACAAAAACACATTTCGATTGAGAAATTCAGATCGAATTACTGGTTAAAGGACTTTGGTGCAATCTCGAAGTTTCCTGAAACAAATGGATGATTATTTGTTTCCAGAATTAGCGTCGTGACTCCAAAGAATTGGTTATAAAATTTTGCTGAAGAATATTAATTTATATGAATGCTATTTTATATGTTAACTACAAATTTAAATAAATTGAAAATTTAGTTGTTAAGTTAATTTGCTAGTTTATTTCAAATTGCTACATTTTTTTATAAAAGTTGAGATGAGACTAAGCAAAACTCGTATAAGCCATGGACCAGTGAAATTTTCTGAAAAATTGCTACAATTTAAAAGTACTTTTATTGAATTATTATGTTATCCTTCCATAGCCTTATAAATATTTTTTTTAAAATTAAAACGTGCATTTCAGAAATTGCTTGGGACCAATGATTTCAGTTTGAAAACTGAATAAGTAAGTCTATTTGCTTTCGAAACATTTTAGAATAGATATCATGATTATGAACTTTGACACGTCGTGAAACACTAAGACGTTTGCTCATCCTAAATAACAATTATCTTACAAATATAAAACGAGATAAATGTCTCTTCATATAACGAGCCAAATTCGTGTGACGTCATAGTCACGTGATAACGATAATCACGTGCTTCCAGCCAATCAGGTCATAAATTTATGTGACGTCATACGATGACGTCTATACGATAAATGCAATCATGTGTTTCCAGCCAATCAGTTTATGCGCATCGCTGTTGCCAACGTTTTGCGGTAACTTTCCTTTAATACGTACTTTTTTGTCAACGATAATAGCGTACGTAGGAAAACAAAATGCACTCGATTTAAAAGTGTACGGATATCATATATTTTTTTAGTTTTGAAAACCTTTTTGAAGAATTTTTACATTTGAACATATTTACCCAATAATCGAATTTGAAATTTTATCTAAATTTTACATGTACAACAACTAGTACAAGTCTAAAATATAAGTTTTGATTTCAACTTAGAACACTTGATTGTATTTATCATGTGACTGTCATGAGCTTAGCCCATTCGCTGACTTTCTTCGAAAGAACAGCGAATAAGATTATTAGTTCCTCACTTCTCATTATGAGGCTCAATGTTCGATGTCACCATGTAAAATATGGTGATTAACCATCTTTAAAAAAAACACTGTGAAATAATGCTTCACACTTATTAAACCCATTCTCTCTCCTCATCATCCGGTCTTCTCTTGTTAGTTTCAATCGACAGTTCGATTACATTGTTTCCCAGAAAGAAATCAGTGGCCACAATATTCGCGCATTGGTTCCAGTCGTGAGTGAACCATCTGGTCACCTGTCGATTGACGTTCTCTGCCATCTTGCGAAGACCCCCGTAAAGGTTAAAAAGGGCTCCGGCCCTAGTTGGAGTGAGTTGGGCCATGGCAGAGATGAGTCTTCTGCGAGAAGGATTGCAGACGGTTTCGTTGAGGTACTGCCACAGATCCGCTGATTGGACCACATCCCCCCACAGGTGCTTGACAGCAGGGAAGAGATAAGCACTGCTGGTGCGAGCCCTCTCGTCCGCGTAACCCACGTAAAGTCTCCTATCGGTATCCCACAGTTGTTCCAGCAACGCCCCAGAAGTGTAGTGAACCGGAATCATGAATTCGCCCAGTTCGCGTTCCAGCAAAGCTATCAAATCTCTGTGGCGCTGACTCGTGGTGGGTGTACGCCTTTGGAACCTGAAATAAAATTGATATCATTCAGTTACAAAAAGTTTCATTTCTTTCGGTTTTAAATCCTCTGATGTTCAATTAAAATGATCTGTTTGTTCTACAATAGGAGCAATAGCATCCACTGAGTCTGAATGTGTTTTTGGTTGTTACAGAAATGAGGCAGATTCCATGTTAATAATATTTGTTCTGAAGAAAAATAATAGCATTGCATGTGTTAAATCACCCATTAAAATTTCTAAAATATTTTTTTTATATATTATGCTATTAGTAATACAAGGGCTATTTCTTAAAAAAGGTCCTTTGGCGCGTATAGTTCTCTAGTCCTCGCGTACGCCGCAACGAGTATCTGCGTCACTGACCAGCATCCTTTGCGAACACACTCGTGCCATTTTCAGCTTTGTAGCAGCCGTGTAAGCTTCGCTGTGTGTCTTTAACATGTTTAGGGTGATTCAATCGCACGCCAAGTGGGAGATAGGTCTGTTATCCGTTTTTTGACTGCGAAAAACATGTCGGCTGCAGACAATCATCGCCAGATGATAGAAGTATATGGCAGTGAAGCAGTGAGTGACAGCAAAGTTCGTAAAGGGCACAGCAAAGTTCGAAATTTAAAGCTGAGAGCCTCAAGCTTCTCGAACGTCTCGAGACTTAATCGAATCTTTTGACTGGGAGGTTTTGGACCATGCACCATACAGCCCCGACCTTTCTCCCAGCGATTTCCACTTTTTCCGGTACCTCAAACACAATCTTAGCGGGAAGCGCTTCAGTGAAAGCGGCCGTGAACTCTTGGCTGTCCGACCAGGCGGCAGACTTCTTTGAAGAGGGTTTTCAAAACTTAGTTCTAAGATATGACAAATGCATCAATAAACTCGGCAACTATGTAGAAAAATAGACAAAAATATGTACAAGCCTAAAATAAATGTTGTTTAAAACAAAATATTGTCGTTATTTTTTTAAAAAACAAACGGACCTTACTTAAAAAACAGTCTTCGTATATAAACTTGAGTGGCCAAATTATTTTGACCACTTGGCACTTATACGGAGATCAGCTATAACTTTGATTAGTTACCACTAGAGGGTGAAATAGCTATTAAAACAGTAATTCAAGAATAGTGAAGCATCTATTACAACGTGTTGCTTGTGAAGGAATAGAGAAAAAGCATTATTTCGTTGTGTTTGAACATGGAGTGTTTGAAGGTGATCGTAGCGTCGGAAGTAGTATCAACAAAACGGCAGCACTTGGGAAGTGTTCGAGAGCAGCTGTTATTAATGTTTACATGGACTAGATTCTCAAGCAGAAAAACGGGTCTCAACTTCAGGCATGTACTCATCACAGGCTACAGAAAGTTCACTCGGAATGAAGATCTGCGAAATTTGTCTTCCAACAGAAGAACAGTCAGACTTAAAATTGCAAGACCTTTAGCCGAAGACCTTTTCCAAAACCTCTACCATTAGCCTTGAACAAGAACAGACGTTTCTAGTTCGAAAAGGGGCACAAGAATTGGACTGTAGATAACTGGAAAAGGTCAATTATGTTATACCATGTAGATGGTAAGGTGTGAATCTGGAGAAAACAAAATGTAATTACGAACCTCATCTGCATTGCCACAACTCTTCAAGCTGGTTTGGAGGAAAAGGAGCAGGCCAAGGGAGATGTCGGGCTTTCAGAGGGTGAGGGTACGGGAGTGTTATACAGATAAAGCTTTCTTTTTTTAAAAATTATTAAGCGTATAGACTTGAAATTTAGCAAACACGTTTCATCTGTAAAGTAGAGATCTCCACCAAGAACGTATTTTGCCCAAACGCTCTCCCAAATAAGGTTACGGGGCTGTTACATACAAAAAATTTCGTTTTTGAACTATTACACCCACAAAATTGAAATTTGCAAACAAATTTCTGTTATTCAGTAGAGATCAGTCATGAACGATTTCAGGGGAAATCAACTCCAAAGGGGGTTACAGGGAATAACAGACAAAAAAAAATTCCAGTTTTTGAACAATTAAACTTACAGACTTGGAATTTTACAGATATGTTTCTTTTATTTAGAGTTCCGCTAAAAATAGGATTGAGGAAATCAATTCCGAGGGGGATGCTACAGAGCCGTAAATTTATTTTCTTCTGTTTTAGATACTCAAGTCCAGTTCTTTTTAAATCAAGAGGTGAGGGCTATAAAAATATTTTTAATACAATTGGAGCTAAATGATAGAACATAGATAACAATAGCCTAAAAAGAATGTATAGTATTACAATGTCATGAATTACCCAGCGTAGCGGGCGGGTAACAGCTAGTCGCTAATAAGGGATAGAAAAGTATAAACATACTTAAAAGGAATCCATTATTTTAAATATCACTTTGTGAAAAGAAAATGTTATTGTTGGCGCCAGTTGGCGAGAATTCCTTGTATAGATTTTGCTCCGAGCCAACTGTTGTAACCTTTGTATTCAGTTCGAAAAGTATAGCGATCCTATATGGTTGGGATCCGTTTCGCTCATTAAAATTTGTTGTAAAACTTACAGTCCATTAATTTATATCGGCAACAGTTATAATTCTGAAAATTTTTCCAGCTGTACTGAAAATGTAAGGCATCGATTGTAAAGAAACCTCAAATGAAGATAGTGACACTAAACACAATGTTTAGTAATTCTGTCTATGGAAAAATCGCCAAACTGGCGCGATATCGCCAAGCTAGCAGTGTTTCTAAAATTATTTTTTATTTTAAAATTCAACAATTATTTGCACCTGTTTTGAGGATCTTTTGACTTTGGATGGGTCCTCAACCATTCTTGTCTTCCTTGACTTAGAATTCGGGGGAAATCTGGTACCCGCGATAACCGAAGGTTCAATACGGCATAAATCGCAATCAATTTAGTAACAGCTGTAGTAGAGTTTCGATTGAGTTCAAGGAATTAAATTAAGACGTCGAGCGATCGTCTATAAACCAGTGGTTCTTAAACTATAATCCACGGATCTCTGGGAGTCCACAGCGCTTTTCTAGGGGGTCCGTGAAGTCTCTCATGTAACGTTGAGATTTCCCTCTTTTACAAACTCTGAAAGGTGTCGATGAGAAAATTGAAAGATGTGCCATACTAGACTAGATTACTAAATAGACCGTGGGTAGCCTAGTGGACATCGGACTCCAGACCGGAAGGCCTGGGTTCGATGCCCGATGCCACCAAAAACCCGCCGAGTACACACGGAGTACGTGCTCGTTAAATCAGGGGGTCCGAACGGTGTCGTCATCTATCGTGTTGTACCGAGCAAAATCGTACTGTCACCTTCATGGGGGCTCAAAGCTTAGGCTAACGACAGGAGTAGATCTAGCCCATTGCCATGAAAAATTTCGTGGGCCTCGATCTGACTACGTCAGACAGGTGGCATAAGTAACAACGACAACTCTAAATAGACCCCAATGAAGGAACTCTACTAAAACTTGTGTTTTGATCAAGAATATTAAGTCGGGGAGGGATGTTCAAAATCTTTGGGGTCCGTGATGTCACCTTGATACATAAAGAAGGAGGGGCGTGGCAATTGAAAGTTTAAGAACCACTACTTGAAACGATTTGAGAGTCTCCTTAATCTGATGTTTATTGCGAATTATATTAAATAGCTTTTGTTTCTGGAAAAACTCTCAAACTTTCTTCTATTCCCACTGTCTTGTAAATATATAGTTTTACATTGCGTGTGTCGTTAAGAGACAGTAATAGTTTCTTCTCATTTTAAAGAAACCTGAAAGCTCGCAGCAATGCAAAATCTCTTATTTATGTAAGTTGAGTTATTTACACACAATTGGTGATGCCCATCTTCACAAAAGCAACTATTCTACACGATTAATGGATACCAGCGCCTTACGTCAATGAAGTTTATACACAGCTGCCTTAATGTTATCCATTGAGGACTACTTAAACGTCAAAGTCAATATGTCACGATGACATTCAAGTGCCCCATATATTTTTAACTCATTTACAACTAATTTTCCCCCAAACATCCATAGAATTAGTTTACTGTCGCTGTTCACTCCAAATAAACTTCAAGAAATGATAACTTTTTTAAATAATAAAGAGACAAAAATATATTTATGTGCTAACCCTGTGACAAATCTGTGGAAATCCATGACTACAATCTCTTTGGTGGCCTTTAGGAACTCCTTGACCTGCCTGATGGCATCTCTGACAGTAACCTGCGTTTTGAAACTGCTGTGTGTGATCCAGAAATCGTGGTCCACATAAGCCACTCTCAAGTCCAGATACCGGATACCATACACCAGTTGGTTCCAGATGCTTTCTTCCTGTGTGAACAGGTACTGCGTCAAGATGCTGTCTTTGTGTTTATCGTAGGAGGCGTAGCATCCTGCATTGTGCGTACCCGGCAGCATCAAGTCCAGCAAGGACAGGTTCCCGATCGTAGATCTCGAATCATGCATCCAGTGAGGTCTGGCGCGCAGGCAATTCCTGATCACCTCTTGATCTCCAAGGCGGTACGTGATCCAGAAACCTAGGCAATTACTGGTTAAGTTGCTGTTATTGAAGACCTGCACTGGAAAACGTACCGATGTCCTGTAAGGTTAAAAAAAGGGTTATAGCCTTTTTTTTGCAAAAAAATTTTGTTCGTGTAAATAATATTCATAACTATTAGCTATTTCCTATAAGAGCCCACACGAATGTTCCTGTTCGTAAAATGAAAGTTGTATTGTCTTTGGTATTTTGTTATCATATTACGCATTTACTGTCATAAACTAAAGTATTTTATTGCATACAATATAGGCTGAGATAGCCTAATGCTCATGGTCACGAACTCATGGCTAACATTATCAAGTCCACAGTGTTTGAGTCCAAGGGGGTCCGGCACATGAATTTTTGAAAATGTATCGATTTTCACTTTTTTTATATTTTTTAAAAGTTCAAATATTTTTGTTTAAAATGTTATATGATATGAGGAAGTACGATAATTAGAAGTATTTTAATATTTTTTTTTAAAATGAAGCTACTCCTTGAAGCGCATCAAACAAACTCTGCTAGGAGCACCTGTGTTTCCCCTTGCATTAGTTTCTGATGAGTGCGAATCCATATGATGTTCAAGTGGAAAAATTAGAGTGTATTGGGCTTATCCAAAAGTGTGTTGGTACACGTCTTTTAGATCTTAAAAGCGAAACAGAGAAAAAAAGTTATGTAATGGAAAAAGCCTAAGAGGTCGTAAACGACTCATCGACATTTTAATATAAAAAATTCAACGATATTATGGTATGCTATTAGAAATATTACCAATGAGCTACACAGCATGAATACTGCTGCTTGGCCTGTTTATTTTCATCCTCTGTCTTCAAACGAGAGCCTTCAACAAGGACTGTGTCTTGCGATTATGCTTACCTGGTGCAAGTTTCAAAAGGCAGAAGCTGAATGTAACGAAACGCACCATGATCATAAACACATGCACCATAATGATATAAATGAAGCCAATTTTTAGAGATCTTAATGATCCTATGTTATTAAAAAAATGTTTATATGGAAAGACCCAGTACCCCGCCCCCTCCCTAAATGAGTCAGTTAATAACACCATATGGTCCGTGATTCCAAGATCTACATTTGTGGAGTTAAAAACTCTAAAATTAGGGGTAAATATGGAAAAATCACCATTCAATATGAATCATGTAGCAAAATTAATGATCTTAAGACATTGTGATATTGAACCAAGTTATAACTGTGTATCATGCTTCAAAAAACTAGATACAAGTAGAATTCATGTAGCCCAACGAAAGCATCTTAAGATAAAAAAAAAGGCAAAATTGTTAAAAATAATTTTAAAAAAAAGAAAATATAAGAAGAGGCTTTGTATGAGTAGAGAGAGTAAAAAAATGCTTCATATGCTTCTAGAAAGTAATAAAAAAAATTAAAATGCTCAAAAATTACAAATTTTTACTTTAAAGCCTGTTTTTTCAAAATGTAATATTTTTTCACTTTATGTACCTTTTTCTCGAAAACTACTAATCGTATAAACCTCAAATTTTCAGGGAGCAGACTTTTAACATTTTTAAGGAAGGAATTAGATATATCTAGCAAAACTTTTTTCAGATATGACTTTTTTTTAAATTAAATTTTAGGGGGGTGGGATTGGACAATTTAAAAAAAATCGTAATTAATTTAATTTTTAATAAAAAAAAAAAAAACCTTCATTAAAATATTATTGAGAGTACACATAACCTACTGTAAAAATTTTATTCTTGAAAAGTAAGTACTTTTTGAGAAAAAGGTACATAAACTTACGCAATTTAACATGGGCTCCTACGGACGTGCCGGACCCCCTTAAAACTGCTGGAGACCCGCCATAAAAAGCGACTAATTTTTTTAAAAATTTGTAATGAAAGTTCTCATGTTGGGGAGGTGTGGAAGTTTAAAGAGTGGGGAGCCAGCTTATGTGTCGTCTTCGTCACTTAACCGTGGTTCAAAATTATGATGTCCGTCGCCAATAGCTCTTGTGTTGTCTTAGATTGCAACGCTGATAAACACTCAATCGCTAAGCTTATACGATGGGTTAGAGCAGCAGAGAGAGTTCTTAAACTTTGGAACTCCTCCCTGACTTCAATCATGCGATGGAGGGCCAGGGAGGGGTGCTTAAAATCTAAGGGGTGCACAATGTCAGGTTGATACATAAAGGGGGGCCGCGGCTATCCAAAGTTTAAGAACCCCGCTGCTCTAACCCATCGTATAAGCCTAGCGAGTGAGTGTTTATCGTATCTGCCATTTTTTACTGCCATCGCATGATTGGAGTCAGGGGGATGGGTGATTTAAGGGTTCTACAATAATCCTAGACTGCCTCTGCAGACTTTAACACTTCTTTTCTTTTGTTCTTAAGAAAACATTAAACATCTGATTAAAATTATTAGGAAATACTTATTTATAAGACCAATTGAATTAATATTCTTGGGCGAAGTGCATGTTCTAAGAGATTTTTTACTGGGGGAAATTAAGTGATCCAGTCTAGGATGGCACATTTCTTAACTTTTCCACGAGGCCTTTAACAGTCTTTAAAAGAGGGAAATCTTAACATTAAATGAGAGACCTTAGCGGACCCCTTAGAAAGGCTATGGGGATCACTGGGGGTTCATGGAGCACAGTTTAAAGACCGCTAGATTAGAGCAATAAGCAATGGGGAGATACCCTCTCAAGGTGAAAAACTGCACTGGATTATTTTTATGCAATTTTCACCAACTTTACATAATTTTTAAGCCCCCGATAGGGCTACATCTCTCAAAAGTTCTTGGATTTGATAATTTTAAATGTATTTAGCATTTTCAAGAAACTTTACTAGTTTTAGAACCTTTTTTTCTATTTTAATTAATCCTAATGATTAAACTGTTAATTATTAATCTCACTAATCATATGATCGCAGTAAATGTTTTAGTAGAATTTACAAGCCGTACTGTTAAAATATAATACGTATGATATTAACTAAAATTTTAATTTTAGTAGAAATTCATGTTGTATTATTCTACCTATAGAATACAAGTGAGCGAAAATATATCTTTTGCACAGGTTGAATTCGTTCGAAAAGCCGCATTCCACGGTCCGAAGTTCTCAAATTCTCTTTCCTTGATGAAGGAACTACCATATTGTTCCCTACTGGTTTGTGGTAATAACATTTATATAATATAGGTAGTAATGTACACAAGGCAGATTGTTCTAATTTACATAAAAATTTTATTTTAAGAAAAAGGAAGATTCTGAATCAAATTTTCGGTCCTCATGAGTAAGGTGATATGTAATATTGCAGTGCAACCGGTCAGTTTGTCAGTGAAATCATAGAACTTTTTCAATATAATTTCTGAAATAAATCCACAAAAATTCGAAATAACTTCGTCCAGCCCCGTTTATTATACATAAGAACAGTAGTGTCATTCCAGTGTAGCCATCTAAAACTGGGAAGTTCTTTCGAGAGTGGAAACACGCACAAAAGGGCATATATAATTATTAAGCTTTGTATGTCGATTCGTGCAATCAAAGAACAGATTAAAAAGTATTAGGCATGTTCAAATGAAAGTGATTCGAAGCTTCGTATGCGAACAATTTTCAATATATTTTCGTGAAACAAAAGCGATAGTGAAGGTGTAGGTACCACGCACACGCGTGTGCAAACAGATTTGTGATAACTGCATTCGTAAGGACGTGACATTCATTTAAAAGTGGCTGATATGGATGAAAATGCGTCCAAAATGGATCAGCAAGCTGTAATAAAGTTTTTAACACTAGAAAGGCGTAATCCAGAATGGGCGTGAGTTTACAACATTTATTGTGCTACAGGAATGAGCCAAAAGCCCTCGTGTAGCTGAACAGTGTGACGTTAATATTCACTCACTCACGCTACAGGGATGACGGTGATGACTTTGTGCATCTCATTGTGACAGAGGATACAACCTGATGTCACCACTTCCAGCCGTCATCATGCAATGGAAACTTCCCGACTCATATAGGCCCTAAAACTCTAAAGCTCACCAGTCAGTCGGAAAGTTGATGTTGATGACCAAATGGGTCAACGATTTGACTCCGACGATGGCGTAAGGGATGCAGTTCTGAACTGGTTCCATGATCAACCGACATAATTCTTCGCCGATGGAATTCATAACCTTCCTAAGCAATCAGATTCCTGCATAAACGGCTTCTTTTAACAAACTTTGCATGCATTTCACTCATTAAATGTTATTGTTTCTATCTATGTATCTGTCTTAATTTTTCAGACCCTACCATCTCATTGATATACACTTCGAATCACTTTCATGTGAACACCCCTTATATCTATTCAAAAAAATGTACATGTGTTTTCTAATTTTAATCTCTTAAAATCACTCATTTGTACCCATTAATGTCACATGTTCATTTCATTAAAGACAAACGAAGGAAATTACTTAAAATATCCTTTGGTGTCGTTGGGTCGGACACTGACCAAGGGCTCTTTATTTGGCAGAGAAGGGTCCTCGCCGTACACATTGACTCGGCCCTCGTCACTTCGAGGAATATTGTCCCAATTCATCTCCAGAAGGCGATCTTGTCCGGATGCAGATGGCGCAGAAGACACGGTAAGATAGACTGTGGGGACATCTGGTGATTAAAAAAAGTTAAAGATAAATCCAGTTGAATATTTAACCCTTTTACGACTAAGGGAAACATTTTACACTATTTTAAAAATAACGTATTTAACTAAAACTTTACCTGTTTTTTTTTATTTGGAGATAGTTAAAATAAAACGCATGCGAATGCAATTACGTAAACTGGAACGCTTAGGGAGGGTGGAGTCACATCGATAGGCACCAATGATAACATTCGCGGCTGTATTCTTACGTCGATTTGAAAAATTAATTTACCATAATACATTCAAGAACTACTGGATTTCCAACATCAGAACCTGACAATTGATATGCTCATAGAAATGAATGAGCAAAAGCTAGTCATTGAAGAACTTTTTTGGTCACAATTCAATTAGAAGATCGAATGATGGTTGAGAATTTTTGACAGAAGGCCTCGGTTTAATTGTAAAAGGGTTACAAAAATTTTAGAAAATATAGACTCCAACGAAGAGCGTATTTTTTCAACAAAACAAGGAATAAAAAAATATATTTTCTTGCTACGAGGAAATTTTGCGGGATAATTTTTTTTTTTTAGAAAGCTAACTAATTTTTGTTAGATTTTATGAAACCTTCTACATCAAAATGACTTCGGTCTGCAATTTTTAATTTGTGTTATCTAAGATTTTATTACACAATTTTTTTTCTAAATTATTATTTTCTTTCGTCTCCGGCCCCAACTAAAAATAATTTATATGTATATGTATATGAAATTATACCCGAACTTACATATATATATACGCGAATTCGAGTTACGCGGTTATCTTTCAATCCTGCCAATCGCGTAAGTTCGGGGTATTACTGCATACAAGTGTATGTATATATATATTATTCTATCATGACTATAGTTATGTTTTCTGCATGTTTTTGTAATATATATTTATTATTTTAACACCCTCCCGTAACGCCTCCCGTTACCTTCCGTAACGCCTCTTGCGGTTTGAATTTCGCAATATATCCGTTCTTAGCTGATCTCTACTCCATGAAAGGAACATGTCTTCCAAATTTCAAGTCTGTAGGTTGAATAGTTCCTGAGATATCGTTATTAGTCAGTCAGTCGGTGAGTCGCTTTTTTCCTTTATGTGTATATATATATATATCCTTCAATAATTCAAAAATGGATACATTGTTATTTATCAAATAGGCAATCGAATTCCGCGCATGGCTTAGGTTTAAAATATATAAATTATAGAAATCGGTTAACTTTGGAGATTCTATTGTACACTTGGAATTATTATCCAATGATGAATCCATTATTAGAAATAAAACCTTTTAGTAGAGAGAAATGATTTACCTTTTAGTAGAGGCTTATTCGCGCGACACTGGATCACCAACGCCAGTCCGACGAATATCAACCACACCGATGAGATGTTATTGAAAGGCATCGAAACTCTTCAGACTTGATGGAAGAAAAAGGAGAAATAAATTTTTAAAAAAGTATTAATTTCTAAAATATTTAAGACTTAGCAATTTATATGCTATTTTATATCATAAATAAAACATTCTTACAAAGTTGATGCACAAATAAAGCAATATTTTTTTCTATAAAAATGTATATCTTCTTTTATCTTGATCTTATTTTAGAGTTGTTGGATTCAATGAATAATTTGCTAAATTAATGCAAATAAAAATAATTTTATATGACTCTATATGCATGATTAATAGATTTGTTGTTAGACATTAAGCAACAAAACATGCGTTTATATGTACCATTAGAGAGCACTTATCACTGTTAGAGAAAAAAATCCAATGGCGGCTCACACCAGTTCCTTTGGACTAAAAAAGTATGGTTCATTCTGAGTTTTAATCATGTATAAATAAAGTTATCTGAACTAAAAAAATTACGACCGGGCGTTTCCAGGGGGAAAAAACTGTTTAATTCTTCCAAATGTGCACATATTAGATATGAATCATTTTTTCTCTGAATGAACTCGATTTCTTTTAACGTATTTTTGCCCATTTCTTATATGACTTAATTTCTTTGAAAATATACAGAGTTCTTGTTTAATGCTTTGATTTAATGTGTTGGAAATATATGAAAGATATTTCCCCCTTTTTTTAAAATGTTTAAAATTAAAATTACGGATATTTTATTTCGATGACATCTATATTTAAAGATTATTCACTGAACAACTTCACGCTCTACAAATGATTGTAAGCGGACCATAGTTAAGTTAATGAAGAGCCAGTTTAACCTATTCAATTTAGAAGACAAGCCACTGCGAATGCTTAAATTCCATAATAAACGCTCTAGTTTCTGTCAATACAAGAAAAATTTGCGTATCTAAGTAACTAGAGAAATCTACACAGGTTAAAATGAGTAAGAGTTATATTAAAGTCACACTGTGAGCAACACGAGGGTGCTATTGGCGACAGACCTCGTAATTTTGAACCTCGGTAGAGTGACGAGAACGACACCATTCTCTCTCCTAAATGCCACACCAACAGGAGGACATTGAGACTCGACAGATTTTCCATGCATAAGTCTCCTCTGCAAGGCGGGTCTTCAGTGGCATTAGGACTCGAACCCGTAACACTCCAGCCACGAGTTTGTGACCATAACCACTAGGCTACCACGGCCACGCTCAGGTCAAAGGAAAATAGTGCTTTCAATCACGCTTCAGTTATATATATATATATATATATATATATATATATTGTAACGGGGTCGTTATATTGGACCCCGATTTAACGAACAACTATTAAGCGATTTTTTTTCTTTCCCCGATTAAAACGAAGGCATGTGACATGGTTGTAGAGTGTGGTGGGATTGTTACGAACAAATTTAACTTCAACTGCTTTATAAATAATTGTAATACTTTCATTGTTTCTTATTAAGCTTAGTTTAACCCGGCACTTCTCGCGCAGGGTATGTCATACCCACCACCTAACTTTTTTTAAGACTCCATCTAAGCCTTTTTTTGGAAAATTAATAGTTTCTCGTGTAGCTGATTTTAATAACATATCCTTTGAGGGGTCTTAGCTTTAAGGCGAATTCTAAATATATATTTTTTGATACCGTTTCTTCGGGTATGTCATACCCTGCGCGTGAATTGCCATTACAGTTCTAAATGTATGATCACGCTTTAAAATCTTTCTTATGCAACGACGTATTATTGTAATTATGATGAAGAAATTATAAAAGAAGAAGATATTTAATAATTTAATAGATATATACTATTTAATAGATATAGTACAACAGTATTTTCGGATGAAGAAAGTCTCTTTGCGGGAATAAAGAGGAAGCATCGGATGATGAAGAGTATAATAGCAAGTATGAAATCTATCCAGAAAATTTAACTGAGGAAGCAATTATCATCTTTGATAAAATTATATGAACATATATATCGTATTCAATGGCTAGAAAATGTAATCTCGTTAGCCTATGACAATAATTTTTGTGTTGTTGAACGTTGCAACAGTAAATGCGCAAATTATTTTGTTAAGTATTCAGAAACCACCTACTAAACATTGAGCCAGACGCAGATTTCTGAAGTGCTTTGGATTTCGATTTACAAAAGAATATAAAGAATGTAGAAACGAAATTAAAAAAAATTATTAAAAAAAAAAAGAATTAAGATCCAGTAAAAAAATTACACTCACTCGCGACAAATACTAAAGAAGTATAAACAATGTACTGAATGACCTAATAAAGAAAAAAGAAAAACTAAATTTACGTGTGTGAGAAGTGTAATAAACATAATTTTATTTCCTACTTTTGTTTCTTTTTCTCATTTGTATGCAAATTTTACGATAAAAACAGAATGTAAACACCTTTGGGTATGAGATACCCTGCGCTTGAAATTCCGTTCGGTTTTTCGCACGAGAAAGGCCAGATTAATGGAAAATAATTTAAAACAGAAATAACAATATTAAATAGCCATCTTAAGCCAGCCAAAAATTAAAATATATATGTAAATGCAAGTAATTTTTTCACTAAATAGTTATGAGGAAAAAAGAGAAAGGGAAACAATTTCAGTAGGCATAATTATCTTTTTTTTTAATAATTCATAGAGGCAAAAGACTGATGCAAACCTTCTATGCAACCTTCCAAACCTTCTATGCAAAGAATCACGGGTTGCCAACCCCTGTGCCCTACACTCTACATTGTTGCTTGCAATCATCACAGGAAATCTCCAAGCTCCCCTTCTGCTATAACCTTATTTCTCTTGTCATTACGATTTTGTCAAAGTTCACAATTCAGACAGAATTGGTGGTCATTGACAACATTCCTTTTCACATACAATCGTATTAAATCGTAATTATTTGGTTATGTCGATTTCTTAGATAGGAAATTGATTAAAATTTAGTGCAGAATGCAGATTTTTTTTCAATTCCTACTATTAGTTCACTCTCTCCCTATGTATATGTCGTGTTTACCGAGTCAACACCAAGGCTTTTTGTAAAAACGGTTTTTATTCAACGAAGACATTTCGGTGTCTGCTTATTAAGAGAGAAACGGACACCAAGTCTTAGAATCTGGAAGCACTTATAGGCAGATGTTGTCAAATACACTTCTTCTTGAAGAGGTATATTTGAAAGTTTAGTATGACATACGAGGTAATAAAAATTAATGGTCGGAGACAAAAGTTCTGTTTAGGCCCATGTGTTCTTCAAGAGGAAGAAGTGAATAATCAATTTAATACTTGAAAATGTAACGGAAAATAAAAGTTAAAAGAGGTCTAGGGATTTAATTTTAGATCTAATTTACATATATATATGCTAATACTTTTTATTATCAGGTTTATTCCTATTTTGTGTTTATTTTTGAATTGTATATATATATATATATAGTCACCCATCCGGTATAGTGGTTAGCGACGCTTTGCGGCATGGGGGTACTTTAAATAGCCGTTGAGCCGCAAGTTCTCGTGAGGTTGGTGGAAGGGGCAGAAAGGTGAAAGGTCCCTGATCTTCCCCCAGGGTGTTCTCCCTCAAACCGAGCTAAATCGTACTGTCACCTGAATGAGGCTCAAAATTACGGCCAATGACAGGCGTACATCTAGCCCCTTGCCATGATGAATTTCGTGAGCCTGAATCTGACGCGGTCGAGTTTAGGTGGCATAAGAATCAACAACATATATATATAGTCGACTCTCGATAATTCAAACCTTCGATAATACGAACCTCTCGATAATTCGAAGTATATGCTCAGTCCCTAGAAAAACTCTTGATATTTCGAACTAAAACAATACGTTTGGGTGCACTCAATAATTCAAAGTAAAATCTGTGACTGGCCAGACTACAACACGCAATAATACGAAGTTATCTTATAAAACTCTCGACAATTGGAACACTCACTGGCATGTACAGTCTTGTTAGCAAATAGGTTGGAGCATACAAGATTTGTGTTGTATTGCCTCTGCGTGTCTCCCCTGTTACGTAGCTTCTTTAATGACCATCTGTCTGCTACCCCTTCTTAGAGATTTCCGGTTCATCAGGTGAAAAGACACTTTTATTTCTTTCCTTCTTCAAGTGAACCAACCACACCTGTTGTCAGCCGTCCATATCTTTCGTTTAACACATGGCCTTTCTACACATTCCCCTATTTTGAAGAAGAGATGCGTTGGATTTTGTATGAATTGTATTCTTTTAATATAGGACTATTAACTTTTGAAAAATATTTATATTGTAATATGTACTTTTTAAAAATTACCTTAAAACTTTATACATATGTACAATTGTTGTTTTATTACATAGTTTCAAACTTAAATGCGTTAGGAAAAAAAATCTTCTTCGAGTATTTTGGGAGTTTTTTAGTTTTTTCTACTCTCTTGGTAATTCGAACTCTTGATTATTCGAAGT
Source organism: Trichonephila clavata (assembly GCA_019973975.1). Lineage (NCBI taxonomy): Eukaryota > Metazoa > Arthropoda > Arachnida > Araneae > Nephilidae > Trichonephila > Trichonephila clavata. The sequence continues at coordinate 100,217 of BMAO01000598.1, forward strand.
TTTTCATTGGTCCCTCCAACTTCGAATTATCCAGAGTCGATTATATATATATATAAATGAAATAGACGTGGCCGTTGGACTGGTTTTCTTTAATATGTTGAAATGGATTTATTAATATGATCGCTATTGTTGGTGGTTTCTTTGGCTGGGATTGATGAGGCAGTCCTGTGATTATTTAAAGCTGCTTTATTATACATCTTGAACACATAAAGAAAGACAAGGACGACACAATACACACACACAAACACAAGCTGCAGCCGGCTACATGTTGACGCAGACAAATACAAAAACGAAAGAGAAAAAGAGCGTGGTATCCAGGAATCTCGGTATTTATAGGCAGCTTAAATCACATGATCTGAGTGGGTGGATAGGTGTAGTTTAAAATACTCCCGTTAGGCGGCTGGTTAACTTATTACTAAAACGTTGGTCCTGAAGGGATGGACCATAGGTAATTAAAAGTTATTAAGAATAATTAATGGGGATTATTACATATATATATATATATATGTATATATATGTATCTTGTTCAAATTTTCAATCGTTAATAAAATACTTTCTATTTATCCATTCAAGTTCAAATACATTTTTTAAAACTTGTAATGGATGGCACTTGTTGTTCATACAAATTTTCAAATATTAGTTCATTAAATAGATTAAAGAATGAATAAATAGTAACACACAAAAATAATAGTCCAACAGTACATATAAAAAGGAAAATCGTTCGTTGCGTCTCTGTAGAGCAATGGGTAGAGCCAGAGGCGGATTAAAGTAGTTGGAGGCCCCTGGCGGTAAAAGGTTTGAGGCCCATAGGCTCAAGAGTCGAACCACTAAAATAGTGAAAAGAGAGTCACTTACTTTAAATTCTCAAAATAAAATGTATTGATTACAATAAAACTCATCGGCTAAAGAAAAATCTTAACTGTATACAAAAAAATTAAGAGCTTACATTTTGATTTCTCTTAGGGAAATTCATCAATTATTTTTACCATATCCATTTTGTCCAAAACATTTTATTCTGTATATAATATGGCCATTTCTGTATTTTTATTTGGGCTTGGGGCCCAAACCTGAGTTTGCAGGGGGGCACTAATATTTTTTGTTACGCCACTGGTGGAATCCATCAAGCTTGGGGCTCCTCCCGGTGCTGGGGGCCCCTGGCGGCCGCCAGGTCCGACACCCGCTTAATCCGCCTCTAGGTAGAGCGTTGGACTTCTAATCCAAAGGTCGTGGGTTCGAATCCCACCTGGGATTGCCTAATTTCTGAGAATGTGATTTCTTTTTTGTTATACTATTTTATTAGAATAATTAAATTTAATTAATGAATAAACAGTAACAAACAAAAAATAGTCCTTTTTTGAAAGGAAAATGGAAAATTTTGATTTCTATTTTGTCACTTAATATTGTGATTCTGTCACATGTATATACATATTTATATTAATTGTAACTCTTTAATAAAAAGTAATTAAAATAAAATGTTTCTTTGTTGACCAAAGTAGGAATTGGCTTAATTTCTTTTTATATTACTTGTTTTCGGCAATTTTAAAAACATGCCACTAAGACATTCTAAGGGTTGAGAAAGCATTAGTATCTTAAGAGGTACCAAAATAAGTATTCAAAATGGAATCTTTATCGAATAAAATTGGCATGCACTCCACGTAACATTTGTTGCATCCTCTTTTTTTTAGTTCATATCCGCACTGATCACCGACTTGGGGAATTAAATTTATTATTGCAGCTATTGCCGTAGGCGTCATTAATTTTACATCACCAAGGTGTGATACAAAAATTTTACTTAAACGCGGTTTAATGCCTTTGACAACGAAATTATTTTTGGCGGTTAATAAACAAATTCCGCTGGCAAGATAAACAAGTAAATTTTCTTTTATTTTATTTTACGCTCTGCGAAATCTCTACATTAACTTAATTTTAGAGAAACCCAATAAAAATGCACTAATTTAGTAATTTTCAAAGTGGGCAAAAATATGAGGAATTAAGCCGCCTTTTCACCTGAAGTGGTTACTGATTAAATTTCAAACAAGTACTTACGTAATTATCGCAACCTATTGACGACATTATTTGAAACGAAGCACCTGGTTGCCGCGTACGTCACATAGGAAATCGGGGTTGCCAACTTGGCGAGTAATTAATTGAGTTGGCTATTGTTGCGATAATAAGTAAGCACCTTAAAAAATAAGGTTGAATCCTATTTTAGATCACACCTTCATTTATCGCTAACTTTTGTGAATTATTGGCGCCATATGGAATTGCAATCTAAAATAGGAAAACGAGGTATTGGCACAATTTTGTACCATTTTCATTTCACCGTTTCCGCAGGTGTGAACTAAACTAGGATTTTACCCATAAATATACTTACATAACAAAAACCTTTTAATCTTTTATAAATCGCTAAATAAGTTTCTACATACAACTACTAGGAAAAAACAAAACAGATACTCTCTATTGCCACAATCATAGAAATCATAGAAAAGTCTATGGGCTCAATTCATGTGACGTCATAGTCACGTGATAAGTTTAACCACGTGTTTTTAGCCAATTACTTTAAAATCTCATGTGACGTCATAGTCACACGATAAAAGCAATCCTGTTTCCAGCTAATCAGTTCACGCGCTTCGTTGTTGCCAACTTTTGATCTTTTCAGAAACTTTCTCTTAAAAAATACAAATTTGTCAACAACAATAATACACATAGGTAGACAAAATGCATTTTATTTAAAAATACATGCATAAAATAAGATTTATTTTAATTTTAAAAAATCCATTTGAAGAAATTTGTTTTTTTATAACATTTGAACATTTTTACCCAATTATAAAATTTGAAATTTTACCCAAGTTTTACAAATAGAACAACGAGTAAAATCAGTTTGTTGTCTGTTTTGAATTCAATGGAGAACACGTGTTTGTCTTTATCACGTGACCGTCATGAATTGAGCCCATTGAAAGTGGAGAAACGTTTACTTTTTCATTGTTTTTGTAGAAGTGACAAATGTGCTATTCGGATCGAATATGAAATGCCGAGAATTACATGCAGTATTTCTTATCTTAAGTATTTCTTACCTCAAGTATTTCTATACAGGGTTTTTACGACTTAGACCGGCGAGTTCCGATAAAATCTTATTTTAGTTCAGATCTTTGGCAAAGGAGGAAAAAAATTGCTCCAAATTGCGCCAACAGCCCATTTTTCTGTTTTGGACTTCTATCCAGTATGTGGATAATAATTCACCAAATTGGCGATAAATAAAGATGTGAGCTAAAATAGGAGCCGGCCCTGATTTTCGTTTTGACTCGCATGTCAAAAGCTGGATTTATATTTTTCAACATTATTTTCATTCAAATGTGTTATAAAAGTGTAAATTTTTTTTTTATCTTTATACGCATTATTTTGGATAATGTGAATGATTAATTTTTTTTTTATTTACGCAGCACTTTGAAGAAACACGAGGGCTACTGATGACGGACTTTGTAATTTTGATCAACATTCCAGTGAAGAGGATGACGTCTGAACACACCCTCCTGTCCAAAATACCACACCGCGGGAGGAGTTTTAGCCGCAACAGATTTAACGTGCATCAGCCCCTTTACACGATGGGTGAATCATGTGAAAAACACAAAAAATGCAAGTATATAAACAAAAATATAACTCAAAATATATTTTTAGTGATTTTTCTTTAATTTTGCTGTTTTTGATTTACTTTCTTTTGTCACAAATCGTTTGAGTCATATCTAGTCGAGAAGAAAATATATTTATTGCAAAAAACATATCACGCACAATAAATAAATAAATACATAAAAGTAATGGGGGGGGGGAATAAAATCTTCACAATATATTTATAATTCGAATAAACGTGCAAAATCACAAAATATTTAAAATCCGTTATTATGTAACATTATCATATTTAGAAGTTATTTAATTTTTTGATAAAGAAAATAGTTACTTTTAAATTGTACCTACAGATTATGTTTTACGAGCAAAAAGAAAAATGATAAATACTTCAAAAATTTTACAAGTAAACAAAATGTAACAAAAAGAGGAACAAACATTCTAATTAATCAAAAAAAAAAAAGTGCTCTTTATAATAGAATGCATTTACCTAATACATTTTGTGTGAATGACCGTTCATACCTATTTTCAGCAGTGTAGAATACTCAAATTCTAAAGTAGATTGTATCTATTGTAATTTTAATCTATGCATACAAGTGCGTAAAGGTAATATGACGAGAGCACGTACATCCTTTGAATTCAACCACTCAAAACACAAAAAAATATTTAATAGTAGAGCCTGATTCCTGTAAACAAGGATTTTATCCAACGTATTGATATTTGATAAAAACAGAGAATTATTTTCTTCATTTAGTATCAGAAACATTGAGTGGAAAAATTCAGACAATCCTTTCACTTTTTAATGTTAAAAAACTTGTAAATAGTACTAAAAAATTAAAAACTTGTGGTCCACGAAAACTATTTTATTTGTTCTTTACTTAAAAATAGTACTACATCCACAAGAATAAATAATTAGGACGAGAGGAGATATGAATAAATTGTTAGAACAAGAACTAGGAACAAGGACATAAATTATTTTCTGTTAAAATCTTATAAGAACTAAAACTTCTGTAACACATCTTAAATCAAAAAATCTACTTTGAATATTTTCTTAAATCAAAACACAATATTTTAAGTAAAACTTAGAAACCTATTTAAGAACTAAAACTAACTTTAATAAATTAGAATGTTAATTTTTTAAATTCAAAACAGAAAATAATTAAACTTAAAAACCAAACAAAAGAAACCTAAGAAAAGGCGATCGTGTAAATATAATAAAAATACAAGTAAATACGAGAGCATTAAATATTACTAACAAGCATGTACGTCTTAAGAACTAAAATGTTCAGTCGCCTGATTGTATCCTCTAGGGAAAATGCCCGGCATTATTGGTAGTTTCTCCATTTAAACTCGAACATCCATTTACAAATGAAAATATAGAAAGAAAATTTTATTTCAAAAGTTTATGTAAAACCCATAAAAATAACAAGTCTGCTTGGTGGCTGAAAGGTAGCGTGCCCACCTCATAAACCTAAGGTTGCTGGTTTCTCGATGTGAAAATCCTAAGCACGCATGTCATATGATTGTGTGGTATGTAAAAGTTCCCTTGAGTATCAATTTGGTTCTGGTACTCTCGGCAATACTAAGCATCCGATGAGAACTTGAATTGAATAAATTCAGAAGTCAAAAATTTTGGTAGTGGGAACCGCCACTAGATGGCACAACCAATGAAATTTCTCTCACACTTGGGGACTTGCCATGTCTGCAAAGGCTTAGTCCAAAACACAGCCCATTTTAAAATAATAAGCATTTTTTACCCATTGATTCACGTATCACCGTTATCTAGTTTTAATTAGGAATTCAATTTTAATGAGATTAAAGAGAGAGATTTTAAAGAATAAGAGAACACCACACTATAAAACTGTTTTAATTTTTTTTATTAGATATTAAATAATTTTATTATTTCAGTGAATAGATGTTATTTAGTACTTTTGTTGTTTATTTTGCTATATTATTTCCATTCCTCGTACATCTTTGTATCATTTCAAATCGGTGGAAAAGTAAAGAATTTTTTACTTTAATATCTATGTTTAACTTTCTTTCTTTTTTTTTTTTTAAAAAAAGAGCTTAAATCATTAACATACAGCAATTAAACAATTTTGACGCAGCATAATTAAATAACATATGAAAATTTTTAAACATTGACGTTTTTGAAAAAAATGCACCACTAAACAACAAATTAGTAAAAAATGAGTTGCTTTGATTTCTTTCAAAAAAATTATTAAAGCACTCTATTTTTCACATGATTTATTTACAGGTTGAGGGAGAGAGATGTGATTGAGATTTGATATAAATTGTTAGTTTTATATTTTAAATGTCAATCACAGAACAAAATTTTTAAAAAAATTTTCAACTCCTGGGCAACCCTGGATATTTCTGATAATAGCAATGACATAAGCACGCCCACATATATGTAATATATATATTTTAGGGTTAAAGTAATAAATCAGGATTTATTAATAATCACCGGTTATTAGTAATAACAATTACGTTTTTTTGGTAATGTGATAAAAAATGTACATTAATCGATTATTATTAATAATTACCAAAGAAGCTCGGTCAGTCTGATTAATTAAGTATAATTTATTGAAGTTTTCACTCTAACGTAATTTTTATATGACTATGTGCTGTGATAATAAATCAGTCGTTGTAGACATTTGTAGAGTTATAGTATCCAATTGCCTTAAGGCGATATGGTACCATCTTCACAATTTTTTTTATTTTTAATATTTGATATTTGGTTTTAATTGTATTTCATAAAGGTTAATATTAAATAATAATTCCATACAAAAAATTTTAATTTGTTGCAAAGTGTTTGTAAAATTCAATTTTTTTTAGTTTTTTTAAGCATTTTTTAAATCCTTAAGGCTTTTTTAAATATGTTTCTTTTTATTCAAAATTTTTTTTCCAAGTACCTTATACTATACTACATAAAACTGTCCGTGGGTTTTTTTCTGCTGCAGCTCTTTAATTTTTTATTAATTTTTTTGTAGTTAAACTCCCAAAAATTCTCAAAAAAACATTAATTTTGATTTTGAAATTTTTTAGAAAAAGTACTAAACATGTTAGAGCTAATTAATTCCATGCACAGTTTTACAAAACATACATTTCAGAATATGTATAAAAAATTTCAAACCCATACTTCAATTATCAAAAAAGCCTTAGGGTTTTGAATAACAGTATATGTACAAAAATTCAACATGGAGAAATATGAGTTTGAAGTTTTCATTCCATGAATAGCATGATATAATATTCATTGAATAGTCTGAAACTTTTATGAACTGTTAATTAGCTTATTTAAAACTACTTACCATAAAAAATTGCACAAATGTAGAACAATTAAACAGTATACTGCCATAATGAATACATAGAAAAAAACGGATGAAAGATCAATTTTCTTCTAACTTTATCTTAATAATTATAAAAATAAATAAATACACACACTTCAGAGCTAATTACATGCTCAGAGATAATGCACAACAAGTACAAAAGATATTTATGCCTTTATTTTTTATTTCCTTGATTTTAAAAGCCTTCGCATGCTAAATATTGTACACGAAAAAAGCAAAAGCAAATAACAACTTATAGGTAAAATACATCAAAATCTAAGAACTGTATATGTGCATTTGTTTAAATAAATACCTTAAAATATTTTAATAATAAAAGTGTTGAATCTCGCACACATGGGATATATATATATATATCACCAAAAACAAATATATAAAAATGGGAGAGTTTTTCTATTCTTGCGAATTAGATTTTTAATTATCTAAGTTATCAAAATGAAATTTAGTATTTGTACTTTGGGAGAATCCGTTTGAAGTTTTAATTTCATTCGTAATAATATCATAAAAAGCACGCACTCCTTTTAAATCTTGACCAAATCCATTTGATCTTCCCAGTAAATAATTCACAAACTAGAATTTTTCCATGAATTGCACAATTCTTTCTTAAAATGATTTATTACTGCATATATAATGTCAATCTCATTGTGCACATTAGAAAAATAATTCATTTTTTATCAGGCTCTTTTCTAGCAGATAATCTGAAATGTAGGCGTGGTAGTTGCTGTTTAGCATCAAACATTGCTCTATTACTTAATGAAAAATGCAGGTAAAGCTTTGAAATTTTGCAGGCATATTTATAAAGGTTCGGGGTATCAAATAAGCCAATAAAAAGTTTTCGACAGTTAAATGATTTTTAGGGTACCATATCGCCTTAAAATCATGGATTTGGTCAAAAATTCACAAAATGTTTTCATGATTTTATTTAGTAGGCCATCTTATTAGTTTTGTAAGAATATCAAGGTTTTTTTTATTCTCTAGTACAAAAGCTACAATTGTTTTAGTAAAAGCAGTTACCACTGGTAATAGCTTGATAAATGCTGACCGAAAGTGAGATTTTGAAACCAAAACTATAAGTTTTTTCAGTTTTCTTCCAATTTTTTAAAAACATTTTTAAACTATTTTAAACAACAATTAATTAATGAATTTAAAAATGTTTTTTTTCCCCTTTTTTCGATTTGAGCATGTTCAAATGATTGTTAAAATGGTGACTTCATGAGTTCTAAATCCTTTTCCGTTGGACTTATATTACAGTAAAATTTGTGAAAATCTAAAAAAACAACAACTTACATGCTAAAAACAGGCAATCACCTAAAAAGAATCAAAATCGCAAAGCATAAAGAGAGAGAGTATTCGAGCAACAAATGAACAACACTCACAAAGTGTGGGCGTCTACGTCCAAAATAAACAAGCAACTGACATCGTCTAGCAACTCAAGTCTGTTTGCGCGGGAAATTACTATCACGGATGCGCATTGGAAATTTCAAGCCAAATGCGTTGAAAATTATTAAATTGACAAAATTTATTGGTAATTATTACTATTAACCGGTAAATGTAATAAGCTCTGACAAATTATTCACTTCAACCACTTTATTTGGTTATTATTAATAATAACCGTTAAAAATCTATTGACCGTAACACATAAACACACACACATATATATATATATGTGTGATGTGGCTTCACCCAGGGACGCTTTTAGGCTTAGGCACGCTTGGCACGTGTTAGGGCGCAAAAGATTGGGGGCGCCAAAAATTGGAGGGCGAAAAAAAGAGAAACATTTTAATTACAGTAAACGACCACCGCTACGAAGATAGTAAAGCGATGAAAGAGGAAAAAGATGATAATTAACAACTTGAAAACAATTCATGCATAATATATATTCTATACTGTAATTTCAAACGATTTCATTAATTTACTGTACTAATTTACATACAAAAGGGTGAGTGGGTGGTTCGTGATGCTATAACGTAAGAAATGAACAAGAGTGGCCAAACCATGCCACTATCCTTTCCTTATGGTTGCCGGTTACCAGTCTGTGACTCGACGGGTCCATAGGTGGCGGATAATGGAAAAAGACTCTCCAAAGAACAGAAACAAAGAAAGGGAAAAGAGTAAGAACCACCCCGAACCAAAACTGGCAAGGTAAGCACTGAAGAAGGGAGATGCTCTGGAAATAGCGCGAAGGGGAGGGAGGGCGTAACAATTTGAAGTTCCTAGGGTACCTGGGAGGTCAAAAACGGCCTGCACCCATATCTGTTACAAAAATGATTTCAAGTAAGTCTTTTTTATAGAATTGAATATATTAATAGCATACGTTTATAACAAATTTTTGTTATCATGTAGGATAAAATTTTGGCTGTTATTTCTCTATTCTTATCTTCTAAGTTAATCCAGATAATTTTATATTTTTATAATAATTTTTTATTGTGATATGTTATTCTTATTTCGCTGAGTACTTTCAACATAAGCGGTGATAATAGCTAGCCACAAGATTGGTTCTAACCCCATGAAATAGTCCTCAGTGTGTTATGTTTATGGGTACTCGGCACCTCTACTACTTTTTATATCCAACATTTTTTATGTTATCCCTTTTTAAGCCTTTAGTATCCAAATCTCGTTAGTATCTCTCATTTACACTATTACATATACGTATGTAATTTCAAATATTTCAGAAGATAAAAATCAGAATGAATCTGCCCAATAATCGTGTAATAAGAATGCCAGGAAATAAAACTTCATAAACAAGAGAAATTGAAAACAAAAAAAGTGAATCAATTCGACTAAAGCTCAAAGAATATTATTTTTTCCCTAACAGTTATTGAATATAATGTGAATTCTATCTTTCCCTTATATGAAAGCATTTACATTTTATAACACTTTCAAATAAACATGAATAGAAAACAAAGAGCATACCTGAAACCTGAATTATACCACGAAAAATTGAAAATCAACAGTACATACATGTATCCACTCACCGAAAATCATTCAAAATAAACTGAAGACAAGCACTTGAATGTACCGGGAAGAGAGATGTCAAAGTTCCAACCGTCACGAACGAGGGAAAGTCTGTAGCTAATTATGAGCAAGCGTCATAGCTTCGTATCGTTTACTCACCCGTCGCGACCTTGTTACCTTTGATTTATTTCAATGATTTTGATTCGAACGCATTTTTCAACCGAGTGTAGATGACTCACTGGTGATCGGATAATTAAATCATGCATTAAAACTCTCTCCGTCTTTTTCAGTAGAATTCTCCTATTCATTAAAAATAATCCTATTGAATAAAAATCTCTTAGCGTTTTGAATCGGAAACTCTCTGACAGTATTAAACACACACTTCTGATTTTGTTGAACAAATAACAAAGGAGGCGTCTTGGTTATTTTGATACTGATCGAGTTGACTGGTGTGACGTATCGGGAAATTCGATGAGTATCGTGAGACTTAAGGAATTAAATTATTGATTTAATACGTCTACAGCTGTATTAATTACAATATTTACAGTTAGATACAAGTTACTCGAACTATTGAGTGTTTTAATACTGCAGAATACTTTATTGGTGAAGGAAGAGGACAAAACACAACGTCTCTTTTCGAGTGCTCCAAGCGGTCTGCGTCTTCATTCTCTTGGGGGTGGGGCGGTCCCTTCTTAAATCTTGAATTCCACTTAAAGTTGGGCTTCCAGGAGGTGTGTAGATGTTTTTGTTCCTCGACTATGGTTGTCAGCAGAAGTGAAACGGATAATAAAAACCTGCAAAGTTAGGTTTTGGGCCCCAAGCCGAATCTTACAATAGATTTCAAAACCATAACATCAGGCTTTGGGCCCCCTAGAATTCTCCCCCCCCAGCGATGCAGGAATGTACGTTACGCCACTGGCTTTCGGTGTGTGTCAGATGAAAGAATCCTGCAATATTTTAGGGGTGCACATGTGGATATGAACGGAGTATTGTTCTCTGCCTAGAAAAGGCTGGTGTGCTGCAAGGCGGGAAAACGTTACACTGGGAACATATACGAGGAGGGATTACACTTTCTACTCCCCGGCAGAAATATGTGATCTGTAAAGCATTACATTTCCATGAGGTTGGGGGGGGGGGGAGAAAAGTTTGTTTTCACGATAAAAGTATTCCAGATATAGAACTGGCACAGAATTTTCCTCTACAACACAAATACCAAACTGTAAATTAATGATAATGGATTAAACATTACCCTAATCTACAAGTAATAAAAGTAGTTCGATTTGTACGGAAGTATGATGTGTAGTAGATGATAAATTTTCCTCTGAATAAGTTAAGATGGTAGCAAAATTAAGAGGGAATGTGTTTAAAGATTTCAAGATGAAAATGTAACTAAGTGGTTATGGTCACGAGTTGCATGACTCAAAACGTTCGAGTCCTGCTTTTATCTTAACACTCACCATATTTGGTACGGAATAATGGTAGATTGAGTAATATAGTTTGGTTTTATGGAAGACTGCTATGCATTAAATTTAACTAACTTTAAAGTACTCGGGTGACGTGATATGGAAGTTAGGAGAGTGAAGTACTAGTTCATCTATGATCATCGTAACTTGGACGCGACTGAAAATTAAAAGGTTCGTCGTCAATTGCCTTCATCAAGCTCTGGAACAGCTATTTTTAACTTTTGTTCCAGTCAGGCTATTTAACGTATTAAACCTTACTGAAATAGGTAAACACTATGAAAAGGGTAAAATCAATAAAACAGTTCTGGTGTCATGTTTTTGTGAATGCAGCATTTCAGTAATTAACAATATCACGTGTGAATATCAATGCCGCATTTCAGTAATTAACAATATCACGTGTGAATGTGAATGTAGCATTTCAGTAATTAATAATATCAAGGTTAAGAATAAAATCTCAGGAAGTGAAACAATACAAAATTTGACTTTGCAAAAAGGATATTCTACGGGGGGAAAAAACACCCAGTATAGATATTTTGATCCAAACGATGTGAATTATAATAAGCAGAAAAAATATAAATAAAGGCATTTAAAGAATTTTATCATAATTTTTTAAAATTGTGAATTATTATAACTTATGCTATTTTAATGTTGGGTATTAATAGTGAATTTACTTTATGACAACAAATAAATCAAAATGTATATATGTCTATCAAGTTTTTTATCATCATAACTTAAAAGTACTGTTGATTTTTTAATATATTTTCAAATGTTTCCTTAAATTAAAAATGTTGGAAACCTCTGTTTTAGAACGACTTTCACTAAACTAAACAACGAGCCGAAAATAATGCTTTAACCAACCTTTCTTCAAAAGAAAAAAAAATCTGTATATATAACTTTTTTAAAGCATAGTTTTGCTTACACGCTAATAATTGAACACAACTACCAAAAAGTAAAAAATTAGTTCGATCGATTTCTTGTAAAAAGCAAAAGTTGACAATAATGAGGCTGAAAACACGCGAGATTGCATTTATCTCTGACTTTACACCAATTAAGTCCATTGCTAAAATGTGTTGAATTTTGCCAATGCGATCGGATTAATTCGTATGTAAGCACCGAAATAAGCAAAGCTGCTTGGATTCAGGCGAAATGTTGCGGTAAACTGTACCTCATTAAATATTTTTTTCATGTTTTTTTCTGTAAAAAATTTTAAAAAACCTTGCTAATTTTTAGTTTTTTGTTAAAACGGTAGGATTTTAAATAAACACTGCGTGTTATACTTTCACATCTGGTTTCTCTCTCATACGTAAGCCAAACAAAATAAAACAAAAAAGTTTCTGATTTCCACAACCAATTCTCCGAATCTGCAAGAAACTGACCAAGTCAAATTTTTTGATATTGCTTTCGTTACGTTTTAGCGATAAGTGGTTTATAGAGGAAACTGTTCTAACAGAGAAATTTTGTAAACGGCAATAAAGAAAATTGGTTCCACGGAATCGCAATTTTGAAACGGTTCACGTGACATGCTCTGGGAAATGTCGTCTCAACTCATCTTTCGGTTACTGAAAGAGAAAAATTCCATGGATGGGGGGGGGGGGGTAGTTTGAGTTTAAATCACTGCTTCAAATAACTTAACGTGCATGATCGGGTACATATTTTTTAATTTTAGTTTTTTAGGAAAATATATGTATATTTATTTTTAGCGCGTTTTTCACGTAGTGGAACAAAAGCGCTATTAGGAAACAAATTTCGTCTTCGCCTTCGTTCCATATCTTGTCGTACCTTTTTCTCAGCCAATAAGCAACCAATTGACCTCGGGTTTTCGGCATTTGGTCGCATTTGTGCACTAGATGAGCCAAAATCATATTTAAATTTAATCATTTTTAAATTTTTTTTAGTACAGTACACACACACAACACACACACACACACTACTTTCTGTTAGTAAAAAGTTCCTTAGTCGCATTATTGTAAAATACAACATGTGAAAAACGCGCTAAAATTACTTGGCCTTGCCAATGATTGATATCTTGCTTAGGTATACATAATTTTTAGTAATTTTAAGACTTCCAAGAGCTACTTGAAATATAGAGTTGAACTTAATACATACAGATGATTATAATTTCAGAACTAGTATTTTGTAATCAAAATCAACTTATCAAGGCAATAAGTATCACTTGATATTTATAACAGAAAAATTAAACACATATAATGAATGTTTAAAAACAATATCAAAACAAATATTTACTCAAGTGATATTTTAAAAAATAATTTGCGTAATTCGTAAAACTTCGTATTTTACACCTACAAACTTTGATATCAAATGAACTTTGATTATCAATATTAAAAGAAAGAAAAAAAAAAGCTGCAGTTTAGTACGCCACACACACATTGAATCAAACATTTAAGAAAGGGATTAATTCTCAGAGTATAACGCGTGCGTGAATATAAAACTGAATTTAGAATTTATAAAAAAATTTATATTGTAAGCGCAAAAACCTATATTGAAATTCGAAACCTTAGGACTTTTCAACATTGTAATATATACATTTGTTTACAATATAGCGTTTTTTAAAATATCCGAGAATATTCCATAGATAATTTTTCCTTTCAACATGTAAAGGGATCGCTCGTTAGGCCTTACAGTACAGGAGAAAAAATACAAAACACATTTTATGCTAGAAGAAAAGGGTCATCTCGGATAAAAATGAGTTGTGCAATACAATGTACTGCTTTCTGTAGAATGATGAAATCAGAATATAATATTAATGTTGCGTGAGAAATACTTTATTTTCTGAGAAAACATTTCAAATTCGAGTTCTATCATTTAAAATAAAGCGAAGAAAGCCTTAAAAATATTTTAAGTTAACCTTTCCCGATAAAACAACTTTAAAACTGATGTAATTGTTTTTAAAAAATCTCTCTATTTTTAAATTTATCTCTTTCTTACAGACTCATGCCATATATATATATATACACACTTTACGGAACAAAGAAAAAATAGATGATCCTTAAAGAAAAAAATGTATCAAAAGAATTTTAATAACGAAAGAAAAGTATTTAGTACGAGATTATATGTTGCTTTTAAAAAAGTGATGAGAGTACCTTATAGAGCAAAAGTAGTTCCCAAACTTGCTGTTTCCATGCATCCCTTTTTCTTACAAATATTTCGCCATTACCCCTTCCCTCTCCCAGGTGAAATAACTCCACTTCAATGCATAGTAGAAAAATTAAAAATTTGACTTGGATGTCCAGAAAATGATAAAACAAAAGGATTTTGATAAATATTGTTTTTATATAAGACTATTTTATAAAAATTTTTAATTTTGACAAAAATAGAATTTTTTGGTTTATAAATTTATGTACAAGATATCCATTACATTTAATACTAATATAACATTCTTTAAAGTTAACAATACAAAGAAAAATGCTGCTTCCTGTTCAAAACAAAGGAAAATTTTTTTGTATTCATTTCACGTCTCGGAATCACGCAAAAAACAAAGCTACATTGAAATATTGACTAGATGCACGACTCTTTTATACTAATTATATGACCTTTTATACTTTTATACTCTTTTATACGACCATATTTTACACAAGTTATTCCACGTAACGACGATAGTCTGTTGTTATTTAAACCGGCATAGAGAGAGGAGACATGCGCTCTTGCAATTGATCTAACTTCCACCTTTCGGCGCTTGTCATTACTTGTATTTTATGTACCTGTTTTTTTTTATTCTGTAATATTTTACTCTAAATTAAAATGTAAAAATCATTACTAGCTTATTTTAACCTTCCTAATAACAAAAAGGAGTCGCAAATATTTACTAAGTATTTTACTTTATGTTAAATCTTTCGCAGATCCCTAACACACACGCATTGTTCCGTACCCCAAATTAATTTTAAACTACTACGGACCCCCACCCCCTCAGCATTCACATGGACTCCAGGGATCCGTAGGAGCCACTTTGGGGACCTATGTTCTAGAGAAGTGTTTTTCAAACTGTGTTCCATTTTGTTCTGGGGTTCCGAGCTACAATATAAAATCGAAAAATGTGTATGGACGATTATAAATTTGCTCACGTTCTCTATGAAGTTTGTATAGTTACAAGTATATAAAGCTCATCCTATTCTTTAAAAAAAAAATGTAAAATTTATTTTTGTGTAATAATTTTATTTTGCAATATTTTTAAACTTTCATTATAATTTAATAAAAGAATTTAAAGCGTTTTATCTTTATCTTTGTTACCTACTAGATTGTGAATATTTTATTGTTTACAATTCAGGTTCTAAGAAATAATTTTATACTCGTTAATACAATGTGTTGCAAAACTAAATAATTTTCTAATGGAAAATGCAGCTTTTTAGCATTGCGGGGGAACAAACACCTATAATTAAGGAGAGGGAATAACTTATCGACGTTAAAATCTATATTAAAGCAAGAGCATCTCCAAAATTTTAGATTGCTAATTCATGCATAATATACAACATTTCTCACACATCTACAAATTTTTTAATTCCATTCAGAAGAATGTATTTATTAAAAATATTTATCAACATGAGTGACGACAAAACCAAAGTATAAAAACGAATTAAACGCAGAATATGAAATGTGATTGCAGCTATTCTCAATCAATCTAGACTTCGACTCAAAAGACCTAGACCTTTGTGTAGTGAAAATGCAAACATATATCCCGGTTATTAAACATAATCATGGGTAGGTGATATTTGAATCACAAATTAATATTATTAATGAGTAAATTATATTAAAAAATTGTATTAAAACTTTTTATAACAAATATTATATATTCTTTAATTGTCTTTACATAAAGTACTTATAACATATTGATCTACTTTAAATGTTATATAAAGATATGTATTTAAATTATACATCTATGTATCTAAATTATATATCTATATTTTTATATTAATCTTAGTATACATGTGAAATGGAGTTCCCCCAGACACCTTACAGTTCTAAATGTTCTGTGAGTCGAGAAAGTTTGAAAACCACTGTTCTAGAGGATATAAATCACTCTATTATAATTACTCACATTTTTGTTCTTGTGAAACGAGTGCGCTGTTAAATAATAAGAGATGTCCACTTACCTAGACCGCTGGCGAGTTCAGTTTTTTTTCTCAGGCTCTCATGCACACCCCTACACGGTTGGATGTCGAGCTTCCTCTTGAGCGGCCGCCAACTCTAGTGTGCGCGGACACCTCGCGGGAAGTCGCGCCAACTCGGACTTCCCGAAGCACGAAACGAGCCCTGCCCCCAAAATTTCTTGCTCCAAAAAAAAAAAAAAAAAGGGTGACATCTCAACGGATACAATGGACGCACTTATATGGGATGCATCAACCGAGTGAAAGGGGAGGAAAAGAAAAAGAGTTTAGACGATGCGTAGGCGTTCAATTGATATTCGGTTCCCATGGGGTAAGCAGCATGTGATCCCAACCTTGAAAAAGTGCGTTGCTTCTGTCGAAATGGGTGCGAAACTCTCATTTTGAAGAATTTACTTTTTTTCTTTTCTCTCCTCTCATTTCGTCTCAGCCCTTTTTTAAAAGACAAAAGGATTTTGCAAACTGGTATGTAATAAACATGGTTTCAATATTTAATTCAATTTTGAAGTAAACACAGCATTCAAATATACACAGAGTTGTATTAACTCAGAGGCACACTTAAGGGGGGGGTCCACAGGTCCGGAACTCCCCCCCCCAAAGCACTTGATATTTTTTCGATTGATTATAATCCTTTGCATATACTACTTAAAAAAATAAAGTGTTTGTTTTTTATATTTAATTTTATTAATTAATGCTAATTATTTTTTCAATAATTAATTTTTTACTGTTTTTCCCCCCAAAATCGACACATTTAAAAGAGTATGTTGGGCGGCGTATTGGAACATAATACGAGAATGACAGATAATGCGCGACCACACGTGGTACGCAAAGTTCAAGTGTTCTTCTATACCCATCAGATTAAATTGCTTCCTTGGCCTGCTTGTTCTCACGATCTATCGCCAATCGAAAACATATGGTCCATGCTTGCACAACGACTGGTCCGGGATACACCACCCGCTGCTACAGCAGATCAACTTTGGCAATATGTGGAAGCCGCATGGACTGCTGTACCCCAATGATTCATCCAAAGCCTGTTTGATTCTATGTCGAGGCGTGTGGCAGCGGTTATAACTAACAATGGCGGCTACACTAGCTACTGATTTTGTCATCATCCACACGTCATAAGAGACCGTAATTTTAATAGTTTTATATTTGTACAACACATTATCTGCCAAATAAATTTCGCTGTGATATCTGTGGTCCTTCTTGGTGTTGCATTTTTTGTGGCCAGTAGTGTATATAAATAGTATATATTCATACAACTTTATGATATAGCCCACGAATAGGAAGGGTAACAGCTAGTTGTATACAGGGTGCGGCAAAAAAACCCGGACAAACAATTTTTTATATAACTTTATAAAAAATTAATAGATTAACAAATTATTGCAAATAACAATAAGAGTACACTCGTACTAATAAATAAATATAATTCGTTTCAAAGTGACCGCCGTTTGCAGCAATGCAGAGGCACAAACGCTTGCAGAAATTTTCAGCAATGGTCCTCAAATCTTTTACCCCTTTAATCTGTCCCGTTCCAGCAGAAGCGATTGCTTTAGAGAGTCCAAAGTTTCGTGCAGTTTAGTGCAGGCCTTGGACATTATAATGGACCATAAACTGTAATCCATGGGATTGATATCCTGCGAGTAGGGTGGCCATTCTTCAGATGATATTATGCCTGGAAAATTCACCTTACACCACTCCTGTGTCTTTTTGGCCTTGTGAGCTGGTGCAGAGTCTTGTTGAAGCGTCCAATTTGCATTTCCGAAATGCTTTTGGGCCCACGAAGGAACAACAGTTTCAAGAATGTCCCTCTGGTACACTTTTTGATTGATTTTAATGCCCTCTTCCACAAAAACCAAAGGTGTTTTGCCACTTGCGCAAATTCCGCCCCAGATTATGACTGACTTTGGATATTGGCGATGTTCAACAATTGCCGAGGGGCTTGAAGAGTCCACGGACCAGTTTCTATCATTTTGGGAATTATGAACTTGTTGAACCGTAAAGAGCTTCTCATCAGGGAAAAGGAATTTCTCCCAGCGCTGACTTGCGGCCCGTCTCAAAAGTTTTCGGCATTTTCGGAGCCGTACGTTTTTTTTTTTCAGTGAGAAGCTGAACTTTTCGCAACTTGTAAGGTTTCAGTCCAAGCTCCGTTTTTGTTATTCACCTCACCGAACTGTCACTTATTCCCATGTCACGAGCAATCTGTCTCATGGAAACCCTGGGATTACTCTGGACTCGCTTTTCGATGGTCTTACGATTAATTGAAAAGTTTATAGTGCGTTTTCACCCACTGGACGTCGACCATTATTGCCAAGTTCTTTGAAATGGCAAATTGCATCAAACACTGTTAGCCGAGGTACAATAAGCAAATGAACGACTTCACACTTTTCGTTTCCCTTGCTGAAACAACTCTAAAATAGCAGACCTATTGCTTGACATTATCAAAAACACATAAATCAAAGTACAAACTAAGAAATGTATTTAAAAATATGTTATTAAAGTGGTGGATAAAGAAACATGAAAACACAAATTAAAAGAAAATTCGTTAATTATTCTAGGAGGCAAGAAATTTGTCCGAGTTTTTTTGCCGCTCCCTGTATATGTTAATCGACTTCAAATTGCGTTTAGGATATGGAAGTTAAAATTAAATTCGTTACAAAACAAAATAAGCGTAAGAAGAGTCTGATCTTGAATGGATAAAGAAAGATGGGCCCTTTAATATATATAATGTTAGAATAAATACTTCTTTACGTTTATAGGAGAGGTATTGAATTCGTATTCTTTTCTCTAGAGAATTTATTTCTTACATTCGTATACCATTTTTATGCATTATATATATAATATTTTGATATTTTTTTCTGTTCTTTAGATGGTTTACTTCTTATTTATTTTCCTATTATTTCTTTTTTGGTTTCATTTGGATCTTTCCATATTAACCTACTAAAGTTGCAAAGAGGAATTTTGATGCCATCTAACTAGTTTGATTCCACATCCCTCGGCCATAATCCCATTAGCGCATTTTGACTCGTTTAGAAATGCTCGCTTATGGAATATACATAATTTCCATAAAAGTTCCTTTGAATCTTAAATTTTTGTAATATCAGCTTCTGAAGTGTACAATGTAAGGAAAAATTCAGTTTCCAATCGAAGGATATATTAAAATATATACCTCAATTTATAGTTATAGTAGAATTCCTATGTAAACTCTTTTTGTGGCTATTCTTACAAATTTCGTACATTTTTTTTCTTTCTAATCTTCAAAAGGAGGACTTTGGAATTAATTCTACGAATTTCTCGTTGGGTACGACATTGTCTATTCTATAAGATGTATCGTTTTTTCTTTTATTCTCGAAAGCCCTCCACAGTTTTTGTTTTAAATTTACAAGTTAAACTCGAATAAAGTTTAGAGGACAAATCACAATCAAACGAATGAAATGTGTCGTAATATCATATCTATCTTATAATTTCAGTATTTTTTGAAAAAGCAGAATACTAACAATTTTTTTTCACTCATACAGAATGCTTTCTGCTGTCTTCACAGGCTAACAGTTTTATGGGATACAGAGCAACAAAGGCTGTTTATCCGTGGGTTGTCTTCTTTTGAGTAACTTAAAAATTTGCTAATCAGAATTCTAAAATCATGTATGAAAACCATCAGCAATAACTTCATAATAGTGAGGAAACCGGAAGATATCTACAAAATTTGAAATGGAAAAATATTTAATTGCATTGCAACTATTGAGAATTTTTTTCTTATTTTAAATTAGAAATATTGGAGGAATAGAGATTTCTCTCAGTGCTTTAATTTTCCCTAAGAGAGAATTTTAGTTTATGTTGCACAGCTAAAAAAATATTTTCAAAAGAAACATTTTGAAAGTTCTACGTTAAATTGCATACATATCAACTCAATTAGTTTTATAATGTTCACAATCAATGTATTTTGTTATTAGAATGAAATAAATTTGAGATACGATAATTTATCCAGTTGGCTAATTGATAGATGAATACATAATTTAATACAAAGAAGTTGAATCTACCGGTGAAATCCAAATAATAATTTCCTTAAATAACTATACCAACTGTGACAGCGATACAAAACTAATATATATATATACAAAACCATTATATATATATAGATACAAAACCCAACATCAGCATCCAGGTTTATCTATTATTTATTTTAGACTACCAGGAAAATTTTCGAAACATATTTTTTGAAAAGCAGAACTATCAATGGAATATTTCTCATCTTTATGAGTTGCATTCATTAAAAGATAATGAAGAAAATAGACAATGAGAGCAGAGGAAACAGATAAACGATCATATTATTCTCTTCATAAAATAAATAGAAAATACATTTCCTTGTATATTTTTTCTTAAATACATTCACAAATATGGCTTTATTTATATTGAAGTGTTGGCAACAATCTATGTCAAAATTCGTCGGTTAATAAAAACTACATGCGTAGAAGTAAACAATAGAATCCAATATTAATAATATGCCTACATTTTGTTTAGTTCAAATGCTCTTTGGGGCTAACATTTGGAACCTTTGCCATTGCCTTATGCTTTGAATTAGTCTTTGAGACCAAAAGGGAGGACTGGTGGAATTTTTTTTGTGTGTGAAATTAGGAATCTTTAAAACGACATTTTTAAAAATAATTTTCAATATGTTTTGGATTCTACATCGGGCTGTTGATGAAAAGGTCCATTCAACATGTGTGGATATAAAAACTTCCAATTTTCGTTCTATATTGCTTTTTGAACAGGTTAAAATTAAAGGTTCACTTTTCTGTGGTAAAACATCTATACAAGAATCAAGCCCTTAGGTAGAGGTATAGGGCAACGTGTTAATATTTTATGGTACTAAGATGGAGATGGGGAATGTCTGCTCAGATGTAGAGCCCGTCATCTAATCGTGATTGAAAATTTTTAGCTGTGGTCAACAGTCTCGGGAAGAAAAAGTATTCAAATAAACAAATTTAATATTTTCAGTTAAGTTACAAATTTTTCAATGACTTTTAGCTATGGCTTGTATTACAGAAAAAGGGCTCCCCAATTTTTTAAAAAGTTACAGCTTAATTTTATGCATCGTATCAATAAAAATAATACAAAATATTTTTTTATTCAAAGAAAAATTGTTGGATATTTACGCTGCTCTCAGTATTCCTTTTGATGCATATGCGACATTCAATGAATTACAAAACGATATTTTACCAAACTGTTTAATTTGGCAGAGAATATATATAAAAATCCCCAAAATGGCATGTTAATTTTAATGTTAAGTATAAAAAACTAATGATAAAATCTTAACACAAATGTGACTTAAAAATGCCTGAATGAAGCACAGATTAGAATACAATTCAAAGAAAAGAAGCACAAATCCAATCACATGTTTTAAAATTATGGAATCAGTAAATGAGTGCTGGATAAAACAGTAGCAAAAAATATAACAATTAAATATCATTTTAAAAGCAATACCGTAATCAATCAATCAATCAAAATAATTTTTCAACATGAATCTACTATTGAAAGGGAGTGAGTGAGTGAGTGAATATGGGGTTTTTTGGCGCAAGAAGCCAAATCTGGCTATACTGCGCCAAACAATTGTTAAAATAATAAAATTCATGATAAAATATCTAAAATCAATTGACAAGTAATTTTCAATACAAGTTTAAATTAATCAATTATAAGAAGCGTGTTTCAATGATAAAAGCTAAAAAATTTGTTGGGGGATTTCCCCCAACAAATCAAACCACACAATAAAATAACCTATAAAGCTAAAACAAATTAAAGAAAAAAGCGAAATTTAATCCAAATAAGACAATATTTCATGAAACTCAGAGATGTAAAAAACGAGACAAATTTTAAAATAAATGCGTTTTATAAAAGATAAAAATTACTTTGTATTCTTACCAACACGGGTTGTTGCAAGAATGTGTAAAAGTCCCCCCTATCTCCAGCTCTCGTTTTCCCAGTATTCCTCCGATAAAAAATATTTATTCTCGGTTGGTTGTACACATAATTTTTATCCCACCGCGGGTCCGCTTCCTCTTCGTCGTACACAATCATGTTTTCTTCTGACGTGTATTGTAAAGGTCCGCCTTTTTTGGGTTTGTGAGGTGTCAATTCTATTTCTATTTTTGAGGTAATATTTTTATTTGGACACTTTCTTCTGCGAGTTTTGGAAGTTGGTTTTGTAGTCTGGGATACAGAAGGTTGGCTATTAGATGTATTGGAAGTAGTTTCAAGAATAGAACCACCTCAGCTGGTGAAGCTGAAGACATTTGTTTTGTGGATGAAGAAGGTGCTTTATTCGATAAGGATGATTCAACCGAGTTACATGAACTATTATATGTGGCAGGAGCAGTATCTATTAAAGGAATAGGTGGCTGAGATTCTGATGACGATGTAACTGTGACAAGATGTGGATTGAAGGAGGTGTGCCTGAGTTGAGGTACACGATTTGGTAACTGTAGGAATTCTGGAAGGCATTGTCGGTTTAGGAAAGGATGTTAAAGGTTGCAGCAATTTCAAAGGTGGGCGTATTATTTTCGTAATATTTTCATCTGTTTGGGTGGTTGTGGTTTCAGTTGAGGATTTGGCAGCCTGAGCGTATGTTCGAGATATTTGGGGGACTATTAATTTACGGGCTTCTGGATAAGAAATATTTTTATTAGTCTTTATTTCTTGGATTTACTTTTCAATTTTCCACTTGGGGCATAATTTAGAGTCCGATGAATGGGGCTGTGAACAGTTTATACATTTTGGCTCTAAAGTGCAATCAGTGGAAGAATGTCCAGCAGACGCACATCTAGAGCACGTTAGCTGGCCGCGGCAGGAAGTTTTTGAATGTCCGAACCTCTGGCACTTAAAACAGCGCAGAGGATTCGGAATATATGGACGTATTTTGCAGTTTAGGTATCCAGCTTTTATTCTATCAGGAAGATTTGGGCTATTGAAAGTTAAAATCAAGTGTTTCGTAGGAATAACTGTTGTATCTTTTTTAATTGTAATTCTTCTGACATGAATTATACCCTGATCAGAAAATCCTTCAAGGATTTCTGCTTCAGGGGTGGTCAACAGGTCAGGTTCTGAAATGATACATCGACTGGAGTTCAGAGATTTATGTGGACTAACAAGAAGAGGACAGTCAAGAAAGGTTTTAGCAGCTAAATAACATTAGGATTGAAGAGCAGAATTAGTTTTGACTAGTAAATCACCGGATCTTATTTTTTTTTACTGATTTTTTCGGTTCATCATTTCCTTGGAGAGCTTTGAAGATAGCAAAAGGAGATTTACGGGACATTTCGTTGTTTGGCAATGACAGTATAAAAAAACGTGTATTCTTCGCAATTTCATCAATGGTAAGTGGTGTGGGTAATACAAGGCCTTTAACCGGGCACAGCATATTCGGATCCATAAGCGCGAAATAGACTTCGTCCTGGCGTGCCTCCACCCACCACGGAGTCCAACAAAGGAGGCAGTGTGCCGGTCATCTGGCAAAAACCAGGCATGGCGCTTACCTGGAGTACACCCAGAATATAGTGCTACAGCATCAGGGCGAGGATCCAACGGGTAAACCCTCCATCCCTTATCTGCAGCACTAACCCTACACAAATGTCTCTCCGAGGACACCGAAGAGAGGTATCACCAGCCGATTGACAGGAGCGGGCTCACTCCTGCCACCCATCTACAGCGAAGCGTGGGCCAAAGGGAACGCAAAGGTATCCCCAGGACACCATTTTCCTCCTTACGGGATGCTGCACACGGCAAACATGCGGGGTGACAAACAACGGTGTTAGTAAAGCACAACACGAATATCGAAAATAAAATCAATAAAAAGGAACCAAATTAACGCCTCAAAAAATAAAAACAAAACTGTGTTAATAACAATATATATAAAGAATAGAATTTAATCACAAAAAAGAAATTTTCGATTTTAATCATGTGTATTTAAAAAAATGTTCATCTGTGGTCTAGACGGGAAAGGAGAGAAAGGATGAATGGAATGACAAGAAAGAGGGTCGAAAATAGAGAAGGATCACTAGGGTATCCCAGGTTCGTGATACCCGTGTTTACCAAAAACAGTAAACCCCTTGGGAAAAGGAAAAGATCATTAGGGTACCTCGGGATTGTGACACCCGTACTCACCTAAGGAAGGTGAGCCCCCGAGGGGGCCATTGAAAAGGAAGTAATGAATTTTGATTTTATTCATTCAGTTGAGTTTCGTTTGTTTTATTTGTTTAAATTTAGAAGAGAGGGAAAATACGACACTTGTCGTATTTTTATTCGTTGTGTCTAGTAGCATTAGAACCATTACATGCTAAAGAATTTTTCAAATGGTAGCCCATGAGACCAAACATAGGGCATAAAGCTCTGAAATAATAATTTTTATTTTCGAAGTATGTAGTAATTGAAAAAAAAACTGCATTCGTCAAATAAATTAAAAGAATTGCTTGACAGATAAATTTCATATTTTTTTTTGATGAAATTTGCATGCACAAACCATAACAATTATTTCTTTTGTATACCTGTCTAACTGGAGTTTGTAATAAGTATTCAGTAAACGTTTTATCAAAATCTTTGTTGAAAATTTATTACTGCAAGAGTAGTGAAAGATTGAAACCGAATGAAATTTTGAAATTTTTACTATTCACTGCTTTTTATTTTCGAAGACAAAAGACTAATGTAATTAAAATTAAATAAAGAAACAACACAGTTCAATAAAAAAGCAGGATCACGGAAAACATTACAAAACAAAACAATTACAATATTTCTTAGTATGAGCAGTGATTTTAATTAAAACGCATCTTTAAGTAGAGATTCTAAATTCATCTAATTTGATAAAACAAGTCGCTATTCTGCTTTTTAGAAAGAGATTGAAAAATGTTTATCTTACTTTAACTCTAAAACTATGTTTGAATAATTATTCTGCAAAATCCGAAAAAGACTTTAGTGTGGATTTCGTGATATTTAAAAATATAGTTTGAAGAATGATTTCACATGCAGAAAATAATCAAGAATGGAACACAGTAGTATATATATATGTATATAATTAGTTTTTTTCTCTTGTAACATCGATCAATCGTTATTATTTTACTGAAATATTTTTTCGTTTTTACAAGTACTTTTAAAAAACCTAATCTCAAGAGATCTACTACTGTATTCAATATATTATGAAGGAATTATAAATAATGTTTATCCTCTATTAACTCAAGAGAGGAAGGGAATATTAACTAACAGGTGAGAAGGAAGCTTTTAATTTGTTATTTGAAAATAATAATATAAAAAAATATTACATTTAAAAATAATAACATTGTCTCGAAAAGAAAAATTACTAAAATTTGCTCGTTTTCATCGAGATATTACTTTCTGACACACAAATTAGAATCAATAGACGAGCTTGATAAATATAAAAAATATCGAAAAACAGCTTTAAAAATGAAGAATTTTAGTTTTTTAGATCCTTTTTTTAGAATTAGTTTATTACACTGTTCGGCTTTGTTAATTTGCTTAAAATATAGCTCAGAAGTTTATTCCGACTTAATTTAGAATCGGGTTTTAAGAAGCTGAAGGATATCGTGTTCAAAAAACAAAATATTTTTCATAATGGGTTCTGTAATAGAATGTTTTTTTTAAAAAAAGATTTTATAATACACTATATATTACATTTGAATCACCAACTGGTTTTTTAAAAAAAAATATTTCAATTTGATTTTGAGTTGTAACTCTATAAAAATTTTACCCAAACTGGGGTAAAATTTTCAAATTTTTAAAGAACATTTAATATTAAAATCCTACCTGGCATAACATAACATAAATAAATAAAAAGAAATTCGATTTTTCATCCTAAACTTCCACAATCCACAGCTTCATCATTCGCAACAGTCACGAACATTCGTAAAACCATCCTTAAAACAAAGACTTAACCGACCACACAAAGGATTGGAAGTAGCAGTTTCTCTTTAATGTGGAATGAGTAGGTGTTAAGATTAAAAGTCTTCTCTCACCTGAGGACCGTTCACAAATACCCTGCGCCTATTATCTATTTGAAAACAGACGGATAGATGGGATGATGGATCGGTTCTTTATACAGCTGTTACTTAGAATATGTTGCATAAGGCGAGACGTTTGAATGTACAAATTGCCAAAGGCTTCTATAAATTAGACACAAATTTGTTTCCGGGACGCTAATAAACACAATTTACTTTCTGCAGATATATTTTTATTCTCTTTTGCTCCTTCCATTCTTTTTTTATTGTGTGAATTTGTTAATAAAATTCAACTGTTCATTAAAATTTGACAAATTAATGATAAAGAGATCTTTTTGTGCTATATTTTTCCCCGACGAGTGAAGGATAAGTATGTTAAATAAACAAATCAAGAAATAGAAAAAAAATATATGATTACGGATACTTAATCTATTATGTCTACTTAGAAATGCTAATGTAGTGTGACAGCGACATTCAATTTAAAAGTAATATTTCTAAAATAAAAATTGCAAAGATCGCTTAAGGCTGTATTCGCTTAATGAGAAAGAAAGGGACCCGAATATGGAATGTTTTTCAGATACAGTAGAATGTCGTTTATCCGAACGTTAATTATCCGGAGCGTCAAATATCCGAACCCAAGTCCGGATACGTTTTCGAACAGTGCAATGTTCAACAGTTGTTTCGCTTGAGGTCAAAAGGGACGATAAAACCCAAGGTGAGGGATATTTGGGGAATTGTGTTGTGTGTGATTTGGTAAACATCTGCGCGAAAATATTAGGTCAGTTTGTTTCCAAATGAGGGGGTGTTAACGTGCTCTTTTGCTGAGTTTTGTTGATGTAGAAATCTGGATGGTATAAGATGCAGAAGACTTTGGATTTCAAATGCTAAATGGTGACAAGATTGTGACTTCTGTGCAAGAAAAATCCGACCCTGTCGACGATGAAACGGATGAAGATGAGGACAACAACAACAACGAAAGTAGCAAGGGTCCATCAAATGCTGACGCGTTTTCTGAGTTAGAGACAGCTATGGAGTGGTACGAACAACCATCAGAGTGTTGTCCTACTCAACTACTACCGCTCAAGAAAATCAGAGACCTTGCAGCGAAAAAACGAAGGTGTACAATGGTATATTGGTACAGAGAAAAATAAATAATTATTTTCCACAAATAAAGGCAAAATTGTGACATTTTGAACCTATTTTGCTTTTTCTTCAAGCACTCTCGCATGTGATGATTTTCAATATTCGTATAGTGTCCGGTTTCATATACTACATGGATCGCATTCGGTTTTCGTTTATCCGAACAATCGCGTATCCGAAACGCGTCCGGTCCCAATTGATTCGGATAAACGACGTTCTACTGTATTTAGTTTTATCATTTCCCCAAAATTTTATTTGACGGCACATTTATACCTCCTTACACACTTCTTTAGAAAAAACGGCACGTTGATCCATAAAGGTTCGCCACCCCTGTCCTATGACCTCGAACCAATTTTTTGCACTTCCAATGAGATGTCCTTTTAAACATGTGCAGGCCAAATTCGTGGGTATTCCATAATAATTAATGTTATTGTTAATATTCTCGATAAATTCCAAAACATTTTCCTGGCCGTAAAAAAAGTTCTGGTAAGACCCTAAAATTCGAGCCGACTCCTTTCTCAGGGTTAGGGTGGTTTGGGCACCATTGTAATGATGGTTGGTCTACCCCAACCATCAGTGTACGAGAGTTAGAAGAAAGATTAGCCGTAGTCAAATCAAACACAATTTATTTACAAGTTTTAACAACCTAACAAACTTGAACAACCCAACATTAGAAAATGCACCGTAAGCTAATTGAAGGAAGCAAGAGCGAGGAAGACGATATAAGTAAATTTAGTTAATAACTTACCTTAAGCCAACGCTAATTCAATTCAAATATCTAACTGAATGGTATAGTTTGGGCAGGGATCTCACTCGTTGGTCACACTGATCTGCATGTGTTCCAAGGAGGAACTCTCTGGTGTGAGATATCGAGATGAGATCCTTGATTCATATGTCCACCCGTATGTTGGTGCAATCGGCAATGACTTCATTCTGATGGATGATAATGCACAACCTCGCCGAGCTGTAATTGTTCAGGAATACCTTGAGGGTCTTGGTTTGGAGCGAATGGAATGGCCCACTCCATCTCCAGACTTAAACTTTGGAACTATCTTCGTAGACAGGTTGCTCCTTTACGTCCTCCTCCAAGGTGTTTAGGAGAGCTGGAACAAAGCTTACTCCGTGTATGGTCTTCGCTTCCCATTTCGGTAACCGACAACTTAATTGACAGCATGGAAATTCAATGCCGCCAAGGCATTCAAGCTAGGGGGGGGCATATCCCTTATTAAAACCCCTTTTTGTTATGTTTCTATGACATTTTACCATATAAAACTGTGATTATTATTTTTTCCAAGAATGGACTTTTCCAGCGAGATTGCCTTTTTTTGTTGTAAATCATTTTTGAGTTTTTATTATGTAAACTTCTATCTTGCAGTCAATACATAACTGTTTTGTGCACATGTCATTCAAATTTGGTGCTTCTACATTCATTCATTTGAAAATAAAGCGCAAAAAGCCTATTGTTCCTTAACTTTTAGAGGCCAGTGTATTATAATGATCAGTGACAGTCTGCGATTGATATGTTTTGAGATTTTCTGAATTTGGGTGCAAAAAGTACTTTAAGTTGTTTTGTAAGACGAAAGAAAATGGAAAGATGACAATGATAAGAGTTTATTAGTTTTGAGCATAGTGCTGTGGCACTGATAATGTGCAGCGCTTTTGAAGTCGCTGTTAAGGTCGGATAACATTCCTTTGAAAGAATGCGTTAGGGCGAGATTGGGATGCTCGGAAGTGTGGGTCATGATAGATCACAGTAAGTGTGAGAGAGTCCTATGGAGTGTTCTGGGGCGTCGTAGAGTGTTGAAGCCTGTGGAAGTGTCTCTCTATCGTCTGTAAAGTTTCGTAGCATATCGAGAGTCTCGAGTTTCACCTTTTAGTGTCAATTTAAAGGTGGAATACGTCACGCGTACGAAAGTGACACGTGAGGCAGGATCATTTATGTTTGGACGTAGCCGGGATTACTATTCGGCTATTGGTCCTAGTCACCCCTCACACGGTGGACTTTTAAACCGGAGATTGGGAACTGCTCCGGTCACCTCTTTCACGGCTGGATAAAGAGAGGTCAAAGGTTGACTTGCTTTAATACATAAGCTTCAGTTTGCCCGGTCTCGGATAACTTCCCACATGGAACAACATGACCGTTGAGACGTCCATAGTTCCCTAACAGGAAATGGGTCCTTTGGTGGAGACCATCCCAATAGTATATGTACAATAGGTTACAAAATAGAAAAGATTAGACGAAAACAAAATAAGTCAAATTAAATTATACCCGTTTGTGGCCTCAAATACACAGACCATTTTCAGCATCTTCATTCAATCGAGTCCAACACTAGACTAATTTGTTTTTGCTTGTACGGATGTAAGATGGCAGCGCCATCTGAGTGAATGAATATTATTGTTGCACTATTCAGCTACTCTAGGCCTTTCGGCGAGGGACCTCGTAATTCTGAACCATGATCAAGTGATGAGGACAACACCTGAGCTGGTACATCTTCTCCTAACTTACACACCAAAACCACCCCAACGGGAGGACGTTTCAGCCTCGACATATTTAACGTGCATCGGAGCCACGCCATCTATTTGCGCAAGTTTTAAACAGACAAAACGATCCGTAACAATTTAAAATATACCTTTCTCTTTTACTTCTTTTATGGGAAGATCAGCAAAATTTTTGAACGTCTTACAATTTTATTGAGGTAGAATGGACACATCGCCTCGGAATATTGGAACGATCCGCAATCAGCGAATTGCAATATATATTATTCATGATTTATTTCTCAACATCGCTTGCAAACACACACTCTCTGTCTGATTTAAATCAACAAATTGTGTAAGATTCGTCAAAATCTTACACAATATTTATGTGAATACATAGGCGTTTAAAAATTAAAAAATACAAGAGGGATTTTTTTTTTAATTAAAATTCTTAAAAAAATGTAGTTACATATGAAAATTCAGTTATATATTTATACATTTGTTTAGTTTATATTGCATTTTATGATCTTAATGTGTGTGTGTGTGTGTGAACGACATGTATTAAATAATAATTGTAAGAAAAGGCTTTTCTTGAAAAAAAGTTATAAAATAAATAATTTAAATATTTTTACAAAAATTTGGAATTTAATAAAGAATTGCTTCCTCAGTCATAGAGTAGGTTCGGTACTGTGGCGTTTCGCGATCCTTTTAAATTACTTCAAAACATGGGTGCGTGAAGGATCACAAAGCTATTAGCACATAAAGACATTTTATTCCAGATTAAATAATAAAAACTTGATATTCATTATTGAATTGATAAAATTCACAGCTTTTCTCTGTAGAAAAGTTCTAGTTCCAAGTCAGTTTATTCCAACCATTGCTACGCCGACTCCGGCG
This sequence comes from Trichonephila clavata, assembly GCA_019973975.1. Taxonomy (NCBI): domain Eukaryota; kingdom Metazoa; phylum Arthropoda; class Arachnida; order Araneae; family Nephilidae; genus Trichonephila; species Trichonephila clavata. Next base: position 131,224 of record BMAO01000598.1, read on the forward strand.
CTCCGTCTTTCAAAAGTCTGCTATGTTCATCTCCCTTGGTCCTTGAGGTGCGGCTACCCCCCCCCCCAAATTCTATCGAGCGTCTTCGAAGAGAAACAAAACTGAAGAGCGAAGTAATTCTCAAGATTGAAGGAAGTCGAGAACCCTCCCTCCCGTTAGCTTGCAAGCCCACCCTTTAAACATCCTGGGCGAGCCACTTTCACGCCCTCAATCACCTCTGATTGGCGAATGTAACAAATCTGCACACGGCCCTCCTTACTTTAGTCCTACTCCATTGGTACTTGGAGACTATAGGCCGGCATGTCTAATCCGACGTTGTATTTATTTCACCACCTGGAGGGTTATAAATCGCCCTGTCACATTGACTCGGAGAGTATGTCTTTGTCACGGCAAGTCAACATTCACCTTCATTCAAGTCGTTCGCGATCCACATGTGTGAGGGGAACCCAACACAATGTATACTGTTCACAGAAACGTTCTTTCTATGGATTGCTGCAAGTAAACTCATCTGGATGTCGGAGAAAGAAAAGGTGTGGTGACATCAAAGCTGTTTTCCTATATCGACTCACATTTGTTATCCCCTAGGATCCCCGGTCTTTTTGGGGTGATACAATGTTCCATCTGGACATTTTTGTCACCCTGTACGGCAATCTTGACAAGTATTGTCGGGGAGTGTTCTACTGATGATTCCATGCTACAGTACCATTGACGATATTAGATTAAGTCGAAAACTGTGCCGATGGGTCCGGGTTTGAATCTCAGGGAAGGCATGGATGTTTGTAAATGTATAGTGCTTGTTATAGGCATGGGGGAACTCTAAATATTCCGCGAGCAGAAAATCTTTTTGAGGAGTGGGTGGTAGGGGAAGAAGGGTGAGAGACTCCGGATAGATCTCCCTCGAGGTGTTCTCCCTCATAGTTGGGGTAGTATGGAGCCAAACCATACTACCACCTGGATGGTGCTCCAAAATAATGCAGCCAAATGACATATAATCTTGCTACTACTTTGTCACGACGAATTTCATGGGCCTCGATCTCATGTTACTGTCGATCAGGTGGGAAAAGTGATTGATTGAAAAGATTGAGTCGTCTCTCACATGGCACGGTATGGAAGATTGTACATGATTCAATTTATGTTCCTGTTCGTATTGTCTTTAGTGCTACAACTATTCTCCGAGCATAGTTTTAAAGATGCTTTACCGGATTTAAGTTCAGCCAACGAGATGAAACACTCCATTCTCCTAATGCTTTAATCAAAAAGATATCCATCTATAAGCATAGCTCGATGTGGCCAATCATTATCATCCATCTGAATAAACTTATAACACCTTAAAATCTTACATATTGATAACGGAATTCATTACAATATCTTTGACCCTTCATAATGTCCGCATTTGACTAATGTAAAATCTGTGTGGCCTTTCAAAGAGATTTTATAAACCACACCTTACACTTCCGCCATAAGCATGTCTTTCAACATTGTTGAATTTATGGTCTCTCCAGATTAGAACACTATGAAAATCCATTATTAAAGTGAACCTAAACTTATCTGTGAAAAGAACAGACTATCTGTCATTCTCATTAAATCAATTTGCCTTCTTCACTAACTTCCTTGGGCCCATTTTTGCATTTGATTTAAATAATAAAGTACATTTAATTAGAAGCCTTGTGCTCAAGCCTTAATTGTGAAGACGTTGCCGAAATTCTCTTTTCAGTTGTCAAGAAAGGGGTTGCATTGAGTTAAGGTACATTAATGTTTCTTTTTCATCGCACTGAATAGCTAAAAAAAATTGTTATCTAGAGTAGTCACAACACATAGGTGATCTGAAACACACCTGCTTGAAACTGAATTTTCAGACTCAAACTAATTCCTAAACCGTTGGACCATGCTATGAGGGACATTGTACAGCTTACTGCTATAAGCTTGTGATAGGACTATTTCCATTCGTTAGAATTTTTACCTTAAGGAATTATGCAAAGGTGTTCTATTTGATTTAGCAACAATATACAGAATGATTCGCTATTACAGACCGACAAATTGGTACAGTGTGTAGGGGGTACAGAGTAAGTGAGTGAGTGAATATTAACGTCGTACACTATTCAGCTACACTAGGGCTTTTGGCGAAGTACCTCGTAATTTTGAACCATGGTCAAGCGACGAAGATGGCAACTGAGCTGGCTGCCCCCTCTCCTAATTACCACGCCACACCAACGGGGGGGGGTACAGAGAAGACTCGGAATCCCATAGGAATGCAGGGTCGCTAATGCCGTAGTTGCGAGCTATGGTGCAAAGAAGCAGAGAAAAGGAACAGAAAAGTCAATATATTAATGATACAGAAAACATTTTATTGAGAGGTTGTACTACAACAGGTGTTCGAAAGTGCATCAACTTCTTCCAGGTTCACATAGTTTGGTGTACGAGACGCCTGTTCCTTTAGTTGAAGGAAACACTCGAATATCTGTAGCTGCCACGAGGATAGGTGACATGCCAGGAATCTTCCATGCAACATCACTGTCAGGCCTACCAAACGGTTTCTGGCCGTAATTTTTAGTTCCCGTTGTAGTACAACCTTTCAATAAAATATTTTCTGTCTTAAGGTATCCGACTGGTTGCGACAACTTTTTTTTTTAAGAAAAGGAGATATGGGGATTTCTTGTTATTTTTAGATTTGTTTAGTGCATTTTAAGAAAAATGTGCTAAAATTAAGAAGAGAAAAAGAAATTATTATTACTAAAAGGGGAAAAATAGGTAAAATTTGACAAAAAATAGCATAAACGTGGCCCATTCTGCACCAAAGGTTTATGAATAAATTTTCAATTTTTTTAATCTAATGTGTTGCTATATTATTCAATTTTGAAATGACCTTCAGGATAAGAGATATTTTCTTTTTTACAAAAACTAGAGCACTTTATCTCGGTTACTATATGAAAATGCTAAAAAGACAATGATTATATTCACATAAGGGACTGTAAATTTTGTAATAAAACATTGATTCATAAATCTGAAGGTTAAAACAATTCTACTATTATACAGAACATACACAAAAAATTTCAGTGAATTATGTTCAAAACTTTTTTAGCAATCGCTGACCCCGTTTGATTATTTTCAAAAAATCACATTTCGAGTAAAACACGTTTTAAAGTATGGCATATCTTAGTTAAAGTAATGGCGTCTGCTTTTACTAAAACACTTGCAGTTTTTATTCTAGTAAACGGAAAATGATAAACTTGGTATTTTTTTAAAGCTAATAAGATGGCCCTAAAATAAAATCATAACAAAAATTTGTCGATTTTTGACAAAATTCACAGTTTTAGGGTAGTCGGATACCTTAATAATGCGTTGCTATTGCTGTTCTTTTTTTTTTCTGCTTCTCTGCACCTTAGCTCGTAACTGCGAAATTTGAGACCCTGCATTCTTATGTGATTCTGAGTCGTCTATGTACCCCCTATACACCCTATCAGTTTGTCTGTCTGGTAGCAAATCACCGTGTATAATAGAAAAGTTTGAGATTGAGAAAATATTTTTTTAAGCCATTGAAATTTGAAAAGATTATTTAAAAAAATACACAATTTTCCTTATAAAAATAGTGATTTTTTCCCGAAAGTTAGAGTGGTAGGTACAAAGCTTTTAATTTTCAGTATTAATATATCTTGTTATTAATCTTGTTAATTAGTTAATTATCTTGTTTATTGACTTATTTAACTAAATTTACTAAGGATTTTTTTTAAAAGCCCGATGTAAAGTAACTTAATTTTTTAAAGCTTGTGTATAATAGACTAAAATGAATCATATACAATTACAGAAAACCCTGGCTATATTGAAATTTTATTCATTAGTAAGTGATGTCTTCTTATCATTAATACTAGATATAAAGAGCTTACCATGGTTACTATCTCGATAACATGGTTACCCGGTTACACTGCTACGTGGTCTTTTTATCAGACCAGACCATTTGTTTTATTTAAGAAAAGCTGTTAACTCTCTCTCCAGCTCTTTAATTTCATATAATCTCATTTACAAAAAATTTTCTAAAGCAACACCAACGTGTTCACGAATGGTGACAGTCTGAAAATAGTTACAACACATAGCCGTGTCATTTAAGACGAGTCGTTTTTTTCCATCGTGAAGTCTGACAAGTGATGCAACATTCATGGCAGTTGCAAATATGGCTTCACACATTACAACCTCGTTAGATTTACTTGTTGGATCAACATGTCATGTTTTGTTTCTTTCTTTCTGCTTTCGTTTCCCTAATTAACTTCTTCCGTCTATGGAAACAGAAAATAATTCCAATTACTTAGTGTATTCATTTCTCTGTCGTGCGTTTAAAATGTTATTAAAATACTACTAATTAAATGTATACCTGACTTAGTCCAGATTAAAAATACTATTCTTGGGCAGATCATGTATAATTTACTCGAAGAAAATTCTATATTTACCATATTTGAAAAAACATATGTGCAACTATTAATAAATTAAAACAAAATGGCCTAATATATATATATATATATATATATATATATATATATATAGTAACATAAAATGAAAGAAATACATGGCATAATAAAATTGATAATACAAAATAATATCACTAACAAAGCTAGAAGATTTAAACCAGATTTAAAGAAACACACTTTAAAAATGATGGAAGAGTCTATTATAGAAGAATTAACTAAGCGTATGTATAACATGGAACAGAATTAGAACTTTAAAATGTAAGAAGCCAAAAGAGTCAATAGACTAAAATGAAGACCTGTTCTGATTTCTAAAGCTGTTGCTGAATTAGGACCAGCAAAATTAGGGTTAAATATATTTTATGGATCCTACCTTCCCCTGTTCAGCAGAAACTTTATACATAACAGGAAAACATACCAATATTGAAAAGTTAGGCCTAAAACCAACCACGTGTAATTTGCAACCAAAAGAAAAATAAAATAAAAATAATAGAAAATATGAAAGGAAATGAATCCTAACAAAATACAAGTAAAAATAATTTTGAAAAGGAATAATGAAGCAAAAACTTACATGAAAAAATGCAAATAACCGGAGAGCGGGAAAAACTGTACGTACGAGAACAATACGCTAAATGATCGTTAAAAATGACGTGTTAAGTTGGTAAAACCAGATGCAAAAATTAGTAGCGCCACCTGGATAGTTTTTTTTTTGTAATTAAACAAAGCAAACTAAAACAAATTGAAAATAATAAAAAACAGAAGGAGAAAAAAAAACAAAGAAAAATACTTAAACTTTGAAAAGGAGAATTAGAGAGATAATTTAGAAATATATTTAAAAATGAAGTTACTTGGATAGTTGTATTCCAAGCAATTATTGCGGAATAGCTTAAAATTATTTTGCTTAACATCATTATCTGTGACTAAATCATTATTCTTTTTATAAAATTTAAGATGATATTTCTAAAAATAGATAGATGTAGGTTACTTTCCCAAAAAGACATTTTAATAATGTTAAAATCAAAAGAGTCTCTTTTATCAAAAATATTACTAATTAGTATATTATTCTTAACAATTAATTGTAGGTCTAAAAAGTTTGCAGAGTCATTATTATAATTGGTTTTTAATAATTTCAGATATTGGGGATAATATTTAAAACTAGGAACAAAATTTACTATATTACTAAAGATGATTAAGTCATCTATGTATCTAAAAAAGTAACAAGAATCGATACTAATGTTATCATAATCATAAAAGTGTATATTTTGATATATATATCAAAATAGCTAGTATTTTCATTCTACTATTAAATATTTAAAAAATAAATACTTTTCTTTCACAACTTTTATAAAGAAATATTCAATGTATACAGTGGCGTAACGTACATCCCCGCATCCGGGGGGGGGCAGGGTTCTAGGGGGCCCAAAGCCTGACTGCCCCACCAAGTACCTACTCTTTGTAAAATCCAACTTGAGTACCTAAAAGCTGACTTTGCAAGGGGGCCCAATTGTTCTCCGTTACGCCACAGTATGTATGTAATAAATATCATCAGGGTATCGAGAAAGCGATTTGGATGTCACTGTACACTGTACATAAACTGAATTCGGTCATAAAAGTTTTACTTAGCAAAGAGCGATAGGAAAAAAAGATCCTAAGAGCAATATCAGGTAATTTACACTGCTAGTCACACAAAATGCAACACCAAGAAGGACCACAGATATCACAGCGAAATTTATTTGGCAGATAACATGTTGTACAAAGATAAAACGATTAAACTTGTGACGTGTGGATGATGACAAAATCAGTAGTTGATGTAGCCGCAATTGTTGGCTGTAACGGCTGATAAACGCCTCGGCAGTCCATGCAGCTTCACATATTACCAAAGTTGATCTGGTGTAGCAGCGGGTGGTGTATCCCGAGCCCGTCGTTGTGCAAGCATGGACCACACGTTTTCGATTTGCTATAGATCAGAAAAACAAGCAAGCAAAGGATACAATTCAATCTGATGAGTAAAGATAAACTATTGAACATTGCGCCTGTGGTCGCGCATTATCCTGTTGGAATATGGCTGATGGCAAGCGCTGAATGTATGGGAGGACCATGGGCTTCAACATCTCAGAGATGTAGCACTGGCTGTTCATTGTACTGGCAATGTGTAGTAGTGGGGTGTGACAGTGAAATCTAATACCAACCCAAACCATGATACCAGGTGCAATACCAGTGTGGTGATGCATAACGCAACAGTTCAGCAGCCTCTCACCACGGTGTCTCCAAACTCATATCCGACCATCGTAATGCTGCACGCAAAAGAGGATTCGTCAGTAAACACAATGTCGTTCCATTCCTTTGCCCATGTCCTCCATTCACCACACCATTGGTGGAGCAAGCGCCTGTGTTTTCCAGTCAAGGGTAAACAAAGCAATGAACGCCTTGCGGATATCCACTCTGTTGCAAACGGCGTCAAAGGGTTCGAGCGGACACCGAATGGTGCGCAACAGACTGAATCTGTTGTGCTATGGTTCATGATGTGGCTGTGCGATCCATCACTGCCATGCGTACAATTCGCCTGTCATCACGGGAAGTAGTGCAACGAGGTGGGTGCGATTGGCCCCCTTAGATCCGTCGTTTCCTCTTGAATCCAGCGATAACAGATTCACATTACAGTAGCATAGTTTCATCCAACGCATTGACCGATTTCTCTGAAGAATAACCCGAAATCCCTGTAGGCTACTATTCTTCCTCGGTCGAATTCGGAAGCTAGGCCAAAAGACGCTCGATGTCTTCCACGAGGCATAGGTAAACAGCTTACGCGAAAAAAAACCACGCAAAAACAATTGCCATCTTTCAAATCCCCAATCTGTTGTTTCCTTTTATACCACTTGCGGTTGGCACTACGGTCACCCGTGATATGAGTCTTCGCTATAAAGCGAATGTGATTTGCTTATTTCATCGCCGCCAACCCATGATGCAAATTTCACATAGTTTGCATGCTTCATTCAGATTGTTGCATTTTGTATGTGTGTGTGTGTTTGTGATCAGCAGTGTATTTAAATAAAAATATAAATGTTGGTTCAAAATTCGTAAATCTCTGAAAGTTCTTCACCGATTGTTTTGAAAATTTGACACAACGTTACATTCGAATATGTGCGTATACTTATATATGTTT